>SJXQ01009808.1:0-155758 GCA_006408695.1 Aepyceros melampus | reverse complement strand
GGTCACGGGCCCAGAGTGTACACAGCCAGGCCTACACGCTCAGGCAGGTGTATACACCTGGGTATATACACCTCGGGTGCCCAGAGGGGCCCTCAAATACAGACCTGCAGGGACGTGCTCGTGTCCACACATCACGGACACACACAGGCATCTGGGTGTACAAAGGCAGGCAGATATAGTGTATGCTTGTGCAAACACATGCAAGCACACTTCCCTGCACACAGTGTGCACAATAGGTGCCCAAGTGCATGGGACACAGAGCTTCTGTCTGTTCATCCAGGCGTAGCGAGGATGGTCAACATGTGAGCTCTGAAACACACACACACACACACGTGGAGGCCTCCAAATGCAGGCCCTACTGGATCCAGGAATGCACACCTGCTGAACACACACACACCACACACACACACATATGCCATTGCACAGACAGTGCAGTTCATGGACAGTCACTGCAATTCACAAACACACCCAGCCCGATACACGAGGGACCCACAGATCTCTGTACGCACTGGCACTGTGTGCGTCTGTCTGTGCTGCTTCGGAGTCTGTGGGCGGCTCTGCTCACCTACTGATGAGTGGCCCTTGCAGGCCCTGTCAGCGGACAAAAGCTCGTTCGGTGCCCACTGCCTTCTCTGGGCCGGGCGTTACATGTGCCCATTTCACAGAGGACACCGAGCTGCAGCTGGGACTCACCCAAGCTGGAAGGGGGTGGAGCCCTGATTACATCCCAGCACAGGCTGTATCCTGGGGAGCCAGGCGCAAACCTGGGCTGGGGTCCTGGCTCTGCCGCTCACCAGCTGTGTGGTCTTGGGTAAGTCTGGGAGATTTTGTGCTTGCTCCTGAAATGGGGAAGGACACAGCTGCTTTGTGGCATCTGGTGTAGGACCAAGGGGAGAACCAATGTGGAGGGACAGGCTCGGTGAGGGGTGCCCTGTAAACAGCGGGCAGAAGTCATCTTTATATGCAGTTCAGTTCGGTCATGTCTGACTCTTTGCGACCCCATGGGCTGTGGCATGGCAGGCCTCCCTGTCCATCACCAACTCCCAGAGTTCACTCAGACTCACGTGCATTGAGTCGGTGACGCCATCCAACCATCTCGTCCTCTGTCGCCCCCTTCTCCTCCTTCAATCTTTCCCAGCATCAGGGTCTTTTCCAATAAGTCAGTTCTTCTCATCAGGTGGTCCAAGAATTGGAGCTTCAGCTTCAGCATCAGTTCTTTCAATGAATATTCAGGACTGATTTCCTTTAGGATGGACTGGTTGGATCTCCTTGGAGTCCAAGGGACTCTTACCCTAACATTATACTGTTATCCTAATGGTACCACCGCAGAGAGAGGTGATATAAGGATGCAGGAAAAGACGGCCACCGACAAGCCAAGGAGAGAAGCTGGGGGCCAACCCTTCCTTGGATGGAACCCACCGTGCCCACAACTTGACTTTGGACTTCTAGTTGCCAGGACTTTGGGGCAATATGTTTTGATGATTTACGCTGCCTGGTTTTTGGTACTTTGTTATGGCAGTCCTCGGACCCTAATGCGGATTTTGGTCCATTGCGTTTTGCTCCATCGCAGTTCCAAGGGGGGCTGCTGGCCCCCCATCCCCAGCCGGCATCATCTCCAGGCCCTGGTAGATCGCCCGTCAGGGGCGCTGGGCATCCCCAGAAGACCAGGATTCTCATCCCCCGTGAGGAACAGGGAGGCCGGGAGCCCCGAGCGTCATGGACAGGCCTGTTGTAACAGTGACTTAGAGCTGATATAACACCCTCGTTTTCTTTTAGTGAAGCCTGAAAGGTGCTATTAAATGGAATATTGAGATAAGAAAGTGGGAGCAGGAAAGGTTAGACACTATTTATTCAGGTTTTCACGGGGCACTAAAATATCTCCCGGCCACCGCTCGCCACCCCTTCCCCCTCCCCGCCTCCCTCCTCCCTGGCCCAGGCGGGCTCTCCCATCACACAGGAGTCAGGAGGTGCTGGGCTCCTCTGCTGTCTCCCTTGGCAGGGGGCAGCTTGGGCTTGGGAATAGGCTGGGTTCTGGGCCCGAGGAGACGCAGTTCTGAATCCCACCTGGGCCTGCTGAGCTGTGGGTAAATAGAGCTTCTGAGCTTGGATAGCAGCGGGAATCAAGGGGAGGGTAGTTCATGGCTTAGGGTTCCTCCCCCTTCTCTTTCCTGGAGCCCAGCTTGGGTGGGAGGGGTAAGGGACAGCTCACAGAGCACCCTTCTCCCCTAGCAGGACTCCTGGGACTAGGTAGGACCCTCCGGTCACCTCCTACCATCTTGCCCCCCACCCTTCTTTCCTTCCTTCCTTCCTCCTCTCTTTCCTTCTCCTCCCCTCCCTACTTCCATTGCTGAGTGTCTCCTTTGTCCCAGGAATGCAGCAATGGTAGATGGAAGAGGACGCTCTTGTCCTCATGGGGCTCACAGCTTCACCCACAACAGCCCCATCCTTATCCCCGTTTAGCAGATGTGGAAACTGAGGCTTTGATCACTTGGGAAAGGCTGCCCAGCTGGTCCGAGGAGGATGAAGGATGGAGACTCAGCTCCATCTGACCTCTGACTCATTTTTGTCTTAGAGGGCTACCTGCAGGGACTAACGCATGTGCCTCTAGAAGGGGTGAGGTCCCCAAGAAAAGTGTGGGCGAGTGGGTGCCCATGAGGTATGAAGACAGTCCTGGGAAAGCAGCCACGGGGGCCCAGGCAGGGAGGCAGAGAGATGGCAAGGGCATCTCAGCTTTTGGAGGGACCCCTGGGATGGGCTCAGTCAGTAAAGATTCCATCGACAATGCAGGAGACCGCCTGCAATGCAGGCGACTCGGGTTCGCTCTCTGGGTGGGAAAGATCCCCTAGAGGAGGAAATGGCAACCTTCTCCAGTATTCTTGCCTGGGAAATCCCATGCACAGAGAGACTGGCTACAGTCCACAGGGTTGCAAAGAGTCAGACAGGACTTAGTGACTAAACCACCACCACCAGCTGGGATGGGGTTGGCCAGATTCACACCTGATCCTGAGGTCCCCGGGGCAGGTTCCTTTCCAGGCAGTGGGTGATCTCAGCCCATCTCCACCCACTTCCTCCACGGAGGGAATTTGCTAAGTGATTCCAGTGGGTGTCGGGGTGGACAGACCTGAGTTCAAATCCCAGTTCTGCCTCTTCTTGCCATGAGATTCTGGAAAAGCAAGAGTTCTCATCAGTAAAATGGGTACCAAGATACCAGCTTCCACGTGCTGTGGGAGGTGGGGGGCTAATGGAGGTTTGCATGCCTTATAAACTGTAAAGTGCTGTCTGTTGGGAAGTTTGGCCATTATCCACTTTCACTAAAGACTCAGCACCTTGAGAACTGGTTCCTTGACTGATTCAACCATGTACACAGTGGGTGCTCAGTAAGTGACAAAGGCATGATCTGTTGGGTGGATGATAGCTTTTGTCTTTTTGCTTTATTCCCTTCGCAGGTGGTAGTGGAGTATAAGCTCCTTGGGGGTCTCAGGAATGCTTCAGAGATGACAATAATTATCATTACTTAACGACAGTAACGACAAACAGCTCACTTCATTGAGCACTTTCTGCATGCTTAGCTCATCTCCTCTTCACAGAATCCTTATGTGTGCTGGTATCATCCTGAGGAAAGGGAGGCCCAGAGATGTTGTGTTACTTGCCTAAGGTCACACAGCACACAAGCGGTTGGGGGAGTTAAGACTTGAACCCTAGTGTGGGATTTTCTGCCGCTGGAACGGGGCCACCCCAACCCCTGGGATGCAGGTTTCCGTCCTCAAGCCCGGGGAAGAAGACAGAATAATGTGGAGTCTGTCACCAGCTGGGCACTCACATTCACTAATAATACAGTCAATTGCTCCTTTCAAATTACAGTAAATGTTTCCCCCCTTGAACAAATCATTTACCGCAACTGCAGAGAGAGTGTCCTGTTTACAGCAGAGCCGAAGGAATTCCAATCTGAGTCTAATTATTGATGCTGCAGCTTCTATGGCCTTGGGAAAGGGCTGCCTAATTGCACCAATTAATACCTGCCACTCGTGTGGGTCTGTCGAGTTTGAAGTTTGGCTCTCTTCCTCCGCGGATGTGCAGACGCCATGGAGCTGTGCAGCCACTGTGGGTCCCCAGATCTCCTCCAGGCCCCGGGCTGGGGAGAGCAGGGGTTTGTTCCCCAGGTATTGTCATTTTCGGGAGAGGGGTGCCCAGTCAGACCTCGGCCAGGTGGGGACTGCCTCCTTCCTGGAGGGTGGGGACGGCTGGGGGATGTGACTTCCGTTCGCCAGTCTCTGTTCTGCCTTGGACGAGCCCTGAGGCCCTTGGCAAGGCACACCTCCAGCCTGAGTCTTGGTTTCCTCATGCAAAAAATAGGGTGCCTGCCCGTTTCAGTGTTACCATGAGCATTTCACAGGACTGAGTGTAACTCCAGCTAGCCTTAGAATTTTTACTAGAAATGGCAGGACAGTGGCTGGGGGCGTGGTCAGGATATTAGGGTTCTCCATCTTGGGGCCACCTCTTGCTTGGCTGTGAGTCATGGGACAAGGCCTTCATGTTCCTGGGCCTCAGTTTCCCTGTCTGCAAAATGGGAATGATTGCTCCTCCCTGTCTCATGCTTGCATGGGACCCTCACCAGTAGTGCTTGGCCAGTGAAGATGGAGGCTGTGATTGTCCTGTGGTGCTAATGAGTTGAGTGATGACTTGCTGTATTGGGCATGGGAAACTCTACAGGGGGTGGTTTGGGTGCCAGGTGCTGAGTGGCAGTGGAGAGGCAAGAGGAAGCCCATTGGTTTTCAAGTGAAACTGATCACTTTCAACTCTCGTGAGTTACGTGGTCTTCAGTATAATAATGACAGCGATAATGACTCATCGGTGCTTGCTGTGTAATGGGTACTATATGGTCATATTAAACCCTCTGCTGCTGCTGCTAAGTCGCTTCAGTCGTGTCTGACTCTGTGCGACCCCAAGACAGTAGCCCTCCAGGCTCCCCCATCCCTGGGATTCTCCAGGCAAGAACACTGGAGTGGGTTGCCATTTTCTTCTCCAATGCATGAAAGTGAAAAGTGAAAGTGAAGTTGCTCAGTCATGTCCGACTCTTAGCGACCCCATGGACTGCAGCCTACCAGGCTCCTCCACCCATGGGATTTTCCAGGCAAGAGTACTGGAGTGGGGTGCCATTGAGGCTGTAGGTATTCTTTTTATGCCCATTTTATAGACGAGGAAACTCTGACTCAGCGAGGTCAAGTAAGTTTCCTGAGGTCACACAACCAGGGATCATCAGAACTGGGACTTGGGTCTGGTTCCCTGGGATTCCAGACCTGATGCTTGGCGCTGCTACACCTCCCTGCCTCCAGTTGCCTCAGTCTCTCCATCTGTATAAGGGGCTCCTGTTAACTTATTCCAGGCAAAGAGCTGGCTGGAATTGGACAAGATCAATTACTCTCCTTCTTTGTGAATGTATGTGGGTTGGGAGGCGCCTGGGCACTTTTCCGTCCTCCCACCCACCCTGACTCCGTGAGGCCTGGTGGGAAGAGAGGGGGACGAGTGGGCTGGTGTCTTCTTGCCCTCATGGCTGCCTCTGCGGGAGAGTCCTGCCCTTGGTTTCCTCAGCACCCCAGGGCCTGTGGGCCCACTCGCGCGCACGTGGGGCTGTGTTTTCTGATGCGACACATTGTCACCACGCATTATGTGTCATCAGCCCTGCAAAGTGGTGACACCAGAGCCTGATGCCACACGAGCGACACAAAAGCGATGTGGGCCCCCTGGGGGGGTGCGTCTCGGGCCTTGACAGGAGCCCTGCGGTCCCCCGTCCCCCCACCTTCAACTCAGAGCCCCTCTGCTGGGTCTTGGCAGAACCTGCCAGGCCCCGAGGGGGTGGGGTCTGCTGGCGGGGCCGCGGCTCACGTGGGGATGGGTTTGATGTCCCGGAGCCTGACACATGCCTTGTCTGAGGTCCCCAAATTAAAAGAAACAGAGCTCCCTAGTCAAGGCAGCCCGGGCCTGGTGGGGAGACGAGGCAGTGCTCCGGAGTGCGGTGACTGACTGATTTCCCCCTAATTACCGCTGGTTTAATATTTATAGGGTTGGTGCCAGAGGGGCTGCAAGGGAGGTGTTCAGCCTGAACGGCTGCGGGCGTGTGGGAGGGAGGGGATGGGGAGGCCCCGGTGGGGGCTACTGAACCAGCGAGAGTCAGCCTGCGTTCAGGGTCCTGCTTGGCCAACTGGTCTGCCCCTGGTGCCTTCCTGAGGCACAGAGAACATCCGTCTATGTTGCACTAACTGTGTGCTGGGCCCTGGGGATCAAATCCAGCCAGCCTGGAGGCCCCTGGGGCCTAGTAGTTCAAGGTGGGGGCTCTGGTGTCAGAGACCTGAGCTTTTAATCCACAGTGGATTTCTTCTGGGCTAAGTGCCCTTGGGCAGGTGACCACACCTCTCTGAGCCTCAGTTCCTTTGTCTATTAAACGGTGGTAGTCATTTCCCTCCCCGAGGTGGGTGTTGTGAAGTTCCCATAAGGGAAAGCATGCGCGGTGCTTTACAAAGCCTGACACAGAGCTGCGCTCAGTGAGCAGCAGCTGTGTATTTGAATCTATAGCTATTACTTTGTGGAATGGAATTCCGCAGCGTCAGTTAGCTACAGACTCAATGACGCTACATAACAAATCAGCCCCAATCTTGGTGGCTTCAGTTCAGCTCAGTTCAGTAGCTCGGTCGTGTCCGAATCTTTGTGACCCCATGAATCACAGCACGCCAGGCCTCCTTGTCCATCACCAACTCCCAGAGTTCACTCAGACTCATGTCCATCGAGTCAGTGATGCCATACAGCCATCTCATCCTCAGTCATCCCCTTCTCCTCCTGACCCCAATCCCTCCCAACATCAGAGTCTTTTCCAATGAGTCAACTCTTCGCATGAGGTGGCCAAAGTACTGGAGTTTCAGCTTTAGCATCATTCCTTCCAAAGAAATCCCAGGGCTGATCTCCTTCAGAATGGACTGGTTGGATCTCCTTGCAGTCCAAGGGACTCTCAAGAGTCTTCTCCATCACGGCTGCTCCAGCAAAGCACAGCCACTGCTCCTTACCTTGGATGAGGGGTATCTCCTTACCACCACCCTTCCTGACTTTCAATGTGGGATGGCTCCTCTAGGCCCTCCTGGGCCCACGCAGCCATTGCTCCTCAAGTTGCTCCTTCTGGCCACCACCCCTGGCCTCAGGCATGGGGTGGCTCCTCAGAGCCACTGCCCGTGGCTTCAGGCACAAGGTGGCTTTTCCTGGCCACCCCTGGCCTCGGACGTGGGGTAGCTCCTCTCAGCCACTGCCCCTGGCCTCGGATGCAGGGTAGCTCCTCCTTGCCGCCGCACCTGACCTCGGACTTGGGCAGCTCCTCTCGGCTGTTCCTATGTTGTCGCAGCCTGGCACTCTCGGCTGCTGCCCCTGACCTCGGACATGGGGTAAATCCTTTCGGCCGTGCTTAGTGCACCGGGTCGCAGGCACCCACCCTTAAAAACCTCTTTCAAAACAAACTTGGTCTAGACAGCCTCTCTATTCTCTAGACAAAGGGTGTTTCCCCGTCACCATCCAGGCTTGAAATCTGTTTTTTTCACTCCTCTAGCTTCCCAATCCCTCTTTGTATTTCAGATTCATGTGTGTTAATCCTTTACTCGTAACATGTTTTTATTCATCGCTGCAATCACGCTCCTATCTCCTGGGGCAAACCCATGACAACATCCAGGCTTGAGCCGTCTGCACCTCCCCCATAGGTGTCCCTGACTCTAGCGCAATGTCCAGGCCCATCTGGGGTGCCCAGTTAGCATCTGTGCCACGCTCTCACTCTTCCTTGACATGGTTTCCTCACCCTTGTCCAGCTGGTGAGGTCACACTCATCTCCAGGCAAACAGGTCCCCGCACTGTGCGTCCCACCCTGGATCTGTATGGCTCGTTCTGGTACCCTCTGCCAATTTTCCTCCCCAAATAAAACTTTTCCTATTATGAAAGACATCTTCAAATCCACCAACTCTAATTCCCAGACTTCATCATGGGAAAGAAGAAATTGACACTGGTTCATTTATATGATATACTAGACATTTTATCACTTCATTCATCCTAATAAAATCCAAAATTTATGATCTTCTAAGATGAATATTATTTATACTTACAGGAAGAAATGGAAGGCTCAGAGAGATTTAGTCACTCCCTCAAGGTCACACAGAAAAAAAAAAAAATTAAAAGTGGCAATGGAACCCAGTCATGAATGGCTTCTAAGTTCTTGTTTTGTTTTTCTCACTCATAACAGTATCTACAAGGCTCAATTTCCTTGATGAAAACAAAAACACCTTTCAAGACATTCCTTTTGATAAATTTACAATATATTCTTCTTAGATGTTAGCAATTCTCATCTGGTCAAGTAGCTCAAATACTTAAAACCCAATACTGAGACCACGTCATGTTCTCAATTCCTCACCATCATCCCTTTTTAAGAGGGATATTTTGCCACAGACATCCATACAGTCTCCCTTTAGGCGGGACTTGGCCCCGTAGAAGCTCTGTCCTTTCCCCTCCCCTAAGCAGGGCTCCTCTAGCTCACACAGCTGACATCTGGGCTGGACACATCTGTGTTGAGGGGAGGGGAGTCATCCTGTGCAGGACATGGAGCCGTCTCCCTGGCCCATACTCCTGGATGCCACAAGCACAGTCCAGCATACCCAGGTCAAGCAGAGAACCAAAGGTGTCTCCAGGCCTCACCCGCTCTACCCCGGGGGCAGAGTCTCCCCACGCTGGGAACTACAGCTCTAAACCCTTATTGGACACAAAAATAGGCCTCTCAGCTGGGGATCTGGGTGAAAAACCAAAGCTCGTGACCATCAGAATACATGCTCAGATGAAAATGTTCCTAGTACAGGGATTCTCCACATTCAACATCTAAAGAACGTGTGGTTCAGAGAAAACCAAGTGTTCTGTTCCACACCTAAAATTATTGTGTGCTGGAGTAGAATTCTAACTCAGATCGAATTCCAAATCCTAATGCCTCTCCCGATAACTAGAACATGAAGCAATATTGTGCTTTGCCCTCATTGTAAACAAACAAACAGAAACATTCTAACAGCAGCACAGCTGGACAGAAAGTTGGAGGAAATGGTCATGAGGCAGACAAACCAATCAATGTAGAACACATATACTTGAAGTGTGAAGTTTCTATTCTGTGCGCTCAGAATTTTATTTTATCTTTTCTGAAACCATTTAAACAAGTTCTGGAGCCTTGACACAGATATTTTATTCTTTATGTGCTCTCCTCCAGAAATCTGAGAACTGGTTCATAAAACAGGTATCTCTGGGAGGCTCAGCATCCTTCCATGTTTCCTAGAAAGAAATTGTTAACTCTTTCTTCTCAGTAAATAACAAAAACCCAGGGGTAGCTTGGCAATTGCAAAGTGTACCCCAGCACATTTTCCCTTCAATAATTCATGTCAGTTGGCAGAGTCTGGGAGATACTAGCGAAAAATGAATCCTCTCCAAACTGATACTCAATTTGCTCGTCCCAGGAGAAGATGCCAAGGGCAGCAACTCTGGTCAGAGTTCCCAGAGAACAACCCCCCAGATGCTACTTGTCCCGTCAGCCATTCCTGCCGGCAGCAGCCCCAGGGGCCCTCACCAGCTGTCTGCAACAGCTGTCACTGAGTTTCTCCTACTTCCTGGATGACGGCAGTGAGAGGAGTCTGTCACACCCCCACTACAAAAATGAAATCTGTGTGGAGGTGAGAGGCTGAGCAGGAGTTACATGTGCTGCAGAGACCAGCTGCCCTGCCCCATCTGGAGGGCTTTGAATCCTTTCAGTGATCTTTCTTGACATCCCACCGTCATCCTGGGAGGACAGCTCCTGGAATTCCAGGATGCGATCCAAGGAAAGCTCTGTGCATGGCCTCGGTCTGTCTCATCTCAGGACTTCAAAACACTTATCTAGAACCCCCAGTCTCCTTATACATCTCCTTGAAAGGCAAAATAGCACACCTGCAGGTCAGGCCATAAACATATCCCTGGATAACCCACACTTTGTCAGGAAATAATATTCATATTGAATCTGCAAGGAAGAATCAGAAGTCTGAGTCTGTGGCACAAACCATTTCTTCAGCCTGAAATCCTTGCTTGGATTGAGCAAACTCTCACTACTGGGGGCAACAGAACAGGATACTGAAATCTGGGCAAGGTCTCAGTAACTAGGGCACCACCTGGACACAGGTCAGTAACACACGAAGGGTGGGGAGGGGCACAGAGAGCGAACAGAGTAAGAGGTACAGGCTACTAGGCCTAAATTAAATAAGACAAAAGGAGGCAATGTACAGCACATGGAAAACAACCAACATTTCATAGCAACTTTAAATAAAGTACAATCTATAAAAATATTATTTGCCATGTTGTATACCTGAAACTAATATAACATTATAAATCACCTATATTTCCATTTTTTAAAGTTTTGTCTTTTTTTTTTAATGTTTTATCTCAGTTTTATTTATTTATTTATTTTTTACTTTACAATACTGTATTGGTTTTGCCATACACTGACATGAATCCACCATGGGTATACCCATGTTCTCCATCCTGAACCCCCCTCCCACCTCCCTCCCCATCCCATCCCTCTGGGTCATCCCAGTGCATCAGCCCCAAGCATCCTGTATCATGCATTGAACCTGGACTGGCGATTTGTTTCACATATGATAATTTACATGTTTCAATGCCATTCTCCGATATCATCCCACTCTTGCCCTCTCCCACAGAGTCCATTTTTTAAAAGTCACTAATGTCAAATTCTGGCATATAATCCTAAGATGAGACACAATCTCCAACTATCTTAATCATGTATTTTTGCAGAAAAAAATAAAGCATGAGCTGAAGAAATGTGTTATCTTGAAGACACAGAGAAAGGCAGAGCCAACTCCAGTACCTATCACAAATTGATGCACTCTTTTTGAAGGTGGATCATGATAAATTTTAAAATAAATCAAATTCAGTCACTTTGGAAAAATAGTTTGGCAGTTCCTCAAAAATGTGACATAGAGTAACCATATGACCATTCCCATTCCTAAGTATATATCCTAGAGGAATGAAAAC
The DNA here is from genome assembly GCA_006408695.1 of Aepyceros melampus. Lineage (NCBI taxonomy): Eukaryota > Metazoa > Chordata > Mammalia > Artiodactyla > Bovidae > Aepyceros > Aepyceros melampus. The sequence goes on along the minus strand of SJXQ01009808.1, from coordinate 144,682 downwards.
AAATGTCCACACCAAAAACCCACACATGATGTTCAGAGCAGTGTAAGTCACAACAGGCAAACAGTGGAAACAACCCAAATCTCTGTCATCTGGTGAACAGAAAAACCAAAGGTGGCATGGCTGTATAATGAAGTATAATCAGCCACAAAAAGGGGTGAGGAGCTTGATACAGGCTCCAACACAGATGATCTGTGAAAGCATTACTCTAAATGAAAGGAGCAAGTCACAAAAGATTACTTATTGTGTGGCTGCACTTACATGAAATGTCCACAACAGAACAACAACAACAAACAAAACAAAAAAAAAAAACAAAGACAGAACGATTACCCATTGCCCAGGACTGGGGAGTGGGAGAGGACAGGGAGGTAGTCGAGAGTGACTTCTAGTGAGTTCCAGGTCTTTGTAAGGGTGATGAAAATGCTCTAAAACTGATCCTGATGATGGTTACACAACTCACGAGCATACTGAAAAATGCTGAATTGCATAATTCAAATTGGTGAGTTGAATGGTATGAGAATAAATAACTCAATAAAGCTGCTAAAAAATAAACAAAAGCAAAGCAAATGAATAGAAAGATACACCTTCTCATTGGTTCCAGAGCAAAAATGACGGTCAGCTCTGAAACTGCTTGACAACAGTCCCATCGGCCATTTTGGAGTAAGTATTAGGAGCAGCTTTGGCACTCCTTTCCCCTTATCTGTTTTACAGCTTTGGAAAGAACAAAAAGAAAAAAGAGGGAGATTTGATTATGACCCCATTGCATTTTCACCATATTGGAAAGAAAATATATTTGATCAAAACAAGATACAAGTGGTATTGTCATAGGTTTTAAATTAGTGAAATGTTTAATTCTTTCTAAATTTCTTCCCAATAACTATACTAACACTCAGCACACATTCTTGCAAGCTCTGTAGTAAGTAGTTAACATATGAAAGTTCATGTCTCAAATCTTATGTTTTGCAGAAAAGTATACAACATTAAAGCAAAAAGAAAATTTTTAAATTTACTCTTGAAAAGAACAGAAATATGATGGAATTAGTAACATATATATATTATTTGTATGGCCTAAATATGCATTGTAAAAATAACAAGGCATAATATCAGATTTTTCTCATCCTGAAGTACACTGTTAAAAATGAGAATTCCTCCATTTAATCCTACAGATATATTATTAAAATCTATTTTAAAATAGTCCCATTTATAATCAGCTTTTTATAGTGCAAGAAAACATTAAAAGAATATTTTGATGGACATTATGTCTCTATAATGAGGCCTCTTGTCCATACATGAAGGCATAATTATGAATTTGCATATATTCCCTCTAGGACATAATATATTTGCATTCTCAGACTACATATTAAAGCAAAAACCATAAAATTAAAATTTGACAAATTGAACCTCAAAGAAAATAAAAATTCAAGGTATACTATTGATAAAATGAATTTGCAAACTATAGACTAGGAGAAGACATTTGCAATATATATATCTGACAAATAATTTGAATTCATAATATATGAGGAATTCTTATAGCACAAAAATAAGAAAAACAAATGATCTAATTTTTAACAAATGAACAAAAGGCTGGGACATATCACAAAAGACAATAAACATAGGTCAATAGTATATTAAACATTGAGTATCTTATCAGAGAAACACAAAATCACCATGAGATACCAATTTACACACTAGAATGGATAAAACTGAAAAGACTGACAATGTCAAGTATAAACTATGATATGGAGCAACTGGAACTTTCAGACTTTGCTGAGAAAAGGAAGCTGGGAAAAAATGGTACCACACTGTTATAGGTCAGTGGATTATACAAAACTGCATACATACAAGGGGAGAAAGAATGGATATCAGACCAATCTAAATGGATCTAAATTGTCAACTGCCTTGCTAGTATTTGCATATTCCATGGGATAGAAGACCTGCTCTGCAAGTATAAGGCATGATCCTCAGTTCAGGACTTTAGGGAGGAACCTGGTGAGGGCAACTATAAACCTCCAGACAAGAAAGCAGGGAGGAGGGAGGAGGAAGAGTCAGGAAACAAGAAACACTCTCTCAAGTGAGCTGCATACAAACTGCTAAAAAGGTTCAGAAGATCTAATATTAAGGAAATAGCTAATGCAGTCAACAATAAGGATATAAAGATTTAAAAAGAGAAAAAGTTGATAATGACTTTAAAAATTCAAGATCATAAAAATAAATGAATGACATTCATAAAAGAACAAGAAATTACAAAACAATGAGCAAGTACAAAACCCAGCAGTTAATGATTAGGACAACAGAGTCATAGACTCAGTGACCGATGCACATTCCTGAGTCGGTTCACAGGTACTGGAACTGCCACCAGAGGGAGAAGGCTAACTGTGTGATCACCATATTGCAGCCACTACATAAGTGGCTTCATCTTGAGCAGCAATGAATCTATGGGTTAGCACAACTCTAAGAACTGGCCTCAACAGAGTGGAACCAACATTATTGCTCTTAATAATCTGTATCTTTGTGGACATTAAAATAATAGTAGCTTGCTCTGCCTATGCATGTAAATGGACAACTAAAAATGTCAGCTAAGAGATGCTACAGACCCACGCTGACATCTTCTACTCTTCCCTGGTGGCTCAGAGGTTAAAGCATCTGCCTCCAATGCGGGAGACCCGGGTTCGATCCCTGGGTTGGGAAGATCCCCTGGAGAAGGAAATGGAAACCCACTCCAGTATTCTTGCTTGGAGAATCTCATGGACTGAGGAGCCTGGTGGGCTGCAGTCCATGGGGTCACAAAGAGTCGGACACGACTGAGTGACTTTACTTACTTACTTACTTAACTTATGCCAGCATGAAGCAGTTACAGAAGGTGGACCTCTGCCTCTAATCCCATAGAAGTAAAATGATGTTCTGACAAGTGGGGATTTGTAATCAGCTCTTTGTAGGAAACTGTTCTCAGCAGGAAGTCCCTCTTGTCACTTCAGCAGAGCTATATTGTCACTAACTTTTAACCAGGTGTCCCAGGCTTTCCCCTTCCGTAAACACGCAAGCAAACACGGGACCAAGCTCTGTGAACAAGATAACAACCAGAGGAAGCTTTTGAGGTTCCTCAAGCCTGCATGCAGTGAGGGATGGCAATGACTGACCACCACCCCCCCCGGCTCATCTCAGTGATTCCCTGAAATGACTCCCTTCCTTCCCTTTAAAACTTTCATGGCTGAGCAGAATCTCAGAGGTGGTTTGGCCGATGCTCAGTCTGACCTCTTCCCAGATTGCCAGCATTCTGACGAAAGGTACTTTCCTTTCTACCAACATTTGTGAATATGTAATTGATTTTATAAGTGGTGAGAAGCAGGACCCCACATTCAATAACACCAGGAGATATGAAGAAATCCTTACATGCAGACTGCCTAGTTATATGCAGACATTACAGCTTGCAGTTTCTATGACAATGTAGTCTCATCAGCCAAAGCATTTTCTTGGGGCCATGGTGAGTGCCAACTGGACTCAGTTACACATGCTGCTGATGACCCACATTGGACAAAGTCTGATGTGGTGTGACTGAAACATGAGCAGCAGAATTCCTGCTGATTCCGTTTCCATTATTTTAAATTCTTGTTGATTAAAAATGACACCAGAGACAAAAGCACATCCAAAAATTCAGTAATCTCATCAAATGTCCCCATTTTAGATAACGAAGTATATGATCTTATATGATAAATTCAAGCTATCTAGAGGAGTGAAGAACACACAAATGGGAGTTTCAACATGTAACATGAACAATCCTTAATGCAGCATCCAAAGTGGAGCTCCAGGTAATTGACCTCCAGTGTTCTCAAAAGGGGTTTACAATCCAAATTGTTCCAGTTCCCTTTATGACAAAATTCAATCCTCATTCTAAGGATGATTTGCTGGAGAGCATAGAAAGGGTCCAGACAATCAGGCGGTGTTCAGTGAGAAGATTCTTAATTTGTGCTAAATCTAAATCCAAATTAACCAAGTCATTTAAGAAAACTCAAACTACCAAGACTCTGATGCTTAATTATTCAGAGTTGCCTTTAAAAGAAGATTCTTATTATCATTCAATGGTTCAAATAGAAACTACAAAATATTTAGCTTTCTTTTTTAATGATGCTGGTTTTATGTATGTCCCATCAATGATATTTCCTTCTCTTTTAGACAAAGGGGGTAAAGGCAAGATTAGTAGACGTGGAAGAAGATGTACCAACTAAAGATGTTCTTTTAGGCTCAGAAGGGATTGATTCAATAGGCAAAAATAAAATTTCTGTTTCTATACTTATATGATATTGAATCCTTATGAAGGGACATTTTTAGATTCAATAAACTTTACTTAAAATATATACTTTTGAGGACCATGATTGGCATAATATTTTTTCATCTTTTATTTTAAAACAGGAAGACCCAAATAGGTTTGATTCAATAAACCTATGATAGAAATTGTATCAGTGATTACTTACAATAATAGGCATAAGACACAGAGAACAGACTTGTGCTTACCAAAGGTGGGGAAGGTGGGCGGGGAGGTGGTGAAGATTGGGAGTTTGGGATTAGCGGATGAAAAATACTATATATCGGATGGATAAACAATGGCCTACTGTATAGCTCAAGGAACTATATTCAATATCCTGTGATAAACCATAATGGAGAAGAATATGAAACAGAAAATGTATACATATAACTGAGTCACTTTGCTGTACAGCAGAAATTCACACACATTGTAAATCAACCATAAATTTTAAACAATAAAATTTAAAAAGAAAATTAATAACAATAATAAGTATAATAGTATAGTAGGGAATAAAGTGTCTGCATTAATTACTGACAGTTTTCAGTAGAATGATAATAAATGTGTTTAAATGAAGTTATTTTAATACAGAGATGAGCCCACTGCAAGCAAAACGTCCTGCCTTTGCAGCAGCTTGATGCATGTTAATTATATCATCTCTTAAACTTTAATTCAGTGAGCTCATCCACTCCCCTGCAAGGGGTGTGAATTAAGATTTAAACAGCAGTCTGTTTCATCATCTATGGCAAGGCAGGCACACAAGAGATCAAACAAAAACAACTTTTTCATACTCTTTTAAGTGAAGGAAATAGACAAGGCTGTCCCCTTGGGAAAATGTATGAGAATTTAAAAGTTGGGGCAGGGGGTGGGGGAAATGTGTTCAGAGGAGAGAGACTAAAATACTACCAAAAAAATTAGGAAAATGTGGGCATCTGTGCATCTGTCATTCAAATCTCCTTTGTTAAATGGAGCTCAAACCCTGACTTTTCTTCCTTCTGTTTTATCCAGAGAACCCACTGGGCAATTAAACCCTGGGGTCCTGCAGCCACAAAGGTGCTGGAGGGTCTAACACTGAAAGCATCTGAAAGAAACGACTTCTGCAAAGTGGTCGATTTGTTCAGGTATGACTTCACCTGGAAGCTTCTCTGTGACCGCCAAAAAGCCATAACTATCTCTAACAATCTCCTACCACTGGTACAAAGAGGAGCAGAGCCGTATCTGGTAGCGGGCGGTGGGAGTGACACTTTAAGTGCCAAAAGAGAAGGAAAACACACCTTGGGAAGCAAATTAGGAACACAAGTGAAGCTATAATCATGGTTGATAAAGTCTGTATAATAATTAGCAACAGGGCATTGACTACAATGAGAACAAAACTATTCCCCTTCGAAGTCCTCCTCACCCATCACTCACTGCAAGAATCAACAATTAAATAAGAGTTTAGAAGTTCTAGTGATAGAACTCAGTTTCTATTTCCATAACATCTGAAAATAGTCTTTAATTTGTGGGTTTTTTTTTTTTTCCTTTCATTTCAAAAGCTTTGGTGCAAGACAAGAGAAATTTGGAAAACACATACCCAGAAAGCCTTCTAAACCACCATCACCTGCCAGTTCAATTCTCAACAGTCAGGAAAGACGAGCACAGAAGGCACCATGTGTCACTGGTGCCTGGATGCACTCAGGACCACTGAAGGCCCACAGAGGTCTCTGCATGATGATACCAGGAAGAGAGGCAGGTGGTGACAACCGATGTGCCCATACAGCTCCAGGATATCTCCACGCACATTCAGAAAGAGGAGAGGCAAGATGGAGGAGAGGGGTCATAGGAGGACTCTACCAAGAAGAGGAGGTCCATCGCCTGCAGAGCAGCCAGACCTTAGAGCCTTAGAGTAGAAACAGTGCCAGGGCTTGAAATGACTCCTTGAAGTTTGAGCAATGCTCACCCTGGAGAAGGGAATGGCTACCCACTGCAGTACTCTTGCCTAGGAAATCCCATGGACACAGGAGCCTAGCAGGCTACAATACAGTTCATGGAGCTGCAAAGAGTCAGCCATGAAAGAGTCAGACATGACTGAGTGCACACAGGTGTGTGCACTCATAACTTCAATACCAATAGCCATGGCTATGTCAACATTCATAAGGCAAAGTGTAATAAGCATATATTATTTTTTACCATTTCTCCTGTCACTGAAACAGATTTAAACTATGAAAATAAAATTGATGATATCATGCTTGATGTGAAAAGATTAGCAGTGGCTTTAAAAAAATACATTCTTCTCTCAGGACAAATGTCCTAATAGAAAAATATAGGACACAGAGGACTGAACAAGATCTAACTCTGAAGCTAGATTATATACAGCAGAGCCCAGGTTCAGGGACCCTGTGGCCTGCCAGATATCACTCTAGTGAAACAAGCCACTGTAATTTTTTTGTGGACAGCCGTGATATAGTGACAATTAGACACTTTCTATTTTCCAATAAACTCAAACTTCTGGAATCATACACAATTGGTGTAAGAGAGAGAATGTGCCCCAAAATGGCTTGTATGAGTGTGATCCCGTGGACTATAGTTGACCCGGTGCTTCTGTCCATGGGATTTCCCAGGCAAGAACACTGGAGTGGGTTGCCATTTCCTCCTCCAGGGGATCTTCCTGACCCAGGGATCAAACTCTAGTCTCTTACTTCTCCTGCGTTGGCAAGTGTGTTCTTTACCACCAGTGCTGCGTTGAAAGTCTTATAAAAGAGAGTTGGGCCAAAAATGGCTTATAAATGATTTTTCCCTAATTTGAAGGTAGCAGGAATGGGTGGAGGGACTGAGTAGAGGGCTAGGATACTTAGGTTTGAAAAAAAAATAGATAGATGCTGGGTTTTAATTTGCCCAATTAAATTTGTAACTAAAATTCATAGCAAATGTGAATGTAGCTAATTATTAAGTAAACTAAATTGTCTCTAATATTTTCCTGTTGATATGAGTTTGTTGCACTGAAACAACTCTTTGCTGTTGTTTATGGGGAGACCACTTTGAGGTAGTTTCATGGGTGTAATTGAAGCAAGAGCCAACCCAGCAGACACCTCCAAAAAGACAACTGCTGGGAGCAGAGAAGGACGCAAAGCCAGCCCACGCCTGTGTAATCCTCCCCATAAGGGCACAGACCTGACAAGCATTTGTGGAGACAGTGCCCACCACAACTGACTTCCATCAACTTATATCCCTCAGATCTGGAATATTGTACACAATTTATATTTGTTTAGACTTTAAAATAGTCCACTATTGTTGTTCAGCTGCTAAGTTGTGTATGACCTTGTGACTCCACGGACTGCAGCATGCCAGGCTTCCCTGTCCATCACCAACTCCCGGAGCCTACTCAAACGGATGTCTATTGAGTTGATGATGCCATCCAACCACGCATCCTCTGTTGCCCCCTTCTCTTCCTGCCTTCAATCTTTCTGAGAATCACAGTATTTTCCAATGAGTCAGTTCTTCGCATCAGATAGCAAAAGTATTCAGATTTTATTTTCTTGGGCTTCACAATCACTGCAGACGGTGACTGCAAACCACAAAATTAAAATTTACTATTAACAAGACTTCAAAATGGAAGTTACTTGCTATAAAATAGTAATAATAATAAACATTTTATAAATATGTTATAAGTATTTATTTATTATAAAATATATACTGTACAATTGCACTTATCTCACATGCTAGCAAAGTAATGCTGAAAATTATACAAGCCAGGCTTCAACAGTATGTGAACTGTAAAATTCCAGATGATCAGGCTGGATTTAGAAAAGGCAGAGGAAGTAGAGATCAAATTGCCAACATCTGCTGGATCATCAAAAAAGCAAGAGAGTTCCAGAAAAACACCCAATTTTGCTTTATTAACTATGCCAAAGCCTTTGACTGTATGGATCACACAAACTTGAAAATTCTTCATGAGATGACAATACCAGACCACTTGACTTGCCTTCTGAGAAATCTGTATGTGAGACAAGAAGCAACAGCTAGAATTGGACATGGAACAACAGACTGGTTCCAAATAGGAAAAGGAGTACATCAAAGCTATATGTTGTCACCCTGCTTATTTAACTTATATGCAGAGTACATCATGCAAACTGCCACGCTAGATGAAGCACAAGTTAGAATCAAGATTGCTGGGAGAAATATCAATAACCTCAGAAATGCAGATGACACCACCCTTATGGCAGAAAGTGAAGAGGAAGGAACTAAAGAGCATCTTGATGAAAATGAAAGAGGAGAGTGAAAAAGTTGGCTTAAAACTCAATATTCAGAAAACTAAGATCATGGCATCCAATCCCATCACTTCAAGGCAAATAGATGGGGAAACCGTGGAAACAGTGGCTGACTTTATCTTCTGAGGGATCCAAAATCATTGCAGATGGTGACTGCAGCCATGAAATTAAAAGACGCTTGCTCCTTGGAAGAAAACCTATGACCAACCTAGACAGCATACTGAAAAGCAGAGACATTACTTTGCCAACAAAGGTCCATCTAGTCAAGGCTATGGTTTTTCCAGTGGTCATGTATGGATGTGAGAGTTGGACTATAAAGACAGTTGAGTGCCAAAGAATCGATGCTTTTCAACTGTGGTGTTGGAGAAGACTCTTGAGAATCCCTTAGACTGCAAGGAGTCCCAACCAGTCCATCCTAAAGGAAATCAGTCTGAATATTCATTGGCAGGACTGATGCTGAAGCTGAAACTCCAATACTTTGGCCACCTGACGCGAAGAACCAACTCATTGGAAAAGACCCTGATACTGGGAAAGATTGAAGGCAGGAGGAGAAGGGGACGACAGAGGATGAGATGGTTGGATGGCATCACTGATGCGATGGACACAAGTTTGAGTAGGCTCCGAGAGTTGGTGATGGACAGGAAAGCCTGGCATGCTGTAGTCTGTGGGGTTGCAAAGAGTCAGGACAACTGAGTGACTGAACTGAACTAATATTCTAAAATATTATTTCCATATATTTGCATCAAATCAGGCCTAATTGGGCTTTCTATAAGTCTTTAAGACTGCAAGGATTGGAACCCAGTATGAACTTAGGGTTCACACAGGGGTCCAGTGCCAGTAGCCATTTCTGTTAAGCCCAGGTATCTGTGCTCACAATAGTAGATAACATTAAAAACCGGTTTTTTGTTTTTTCATCTAAACCACAAAACATTATATTGCTGCAGTTAGATGGCATATCAGGTTAGGGCTAAATTTCTCTGTGTATCTCTGAGGAAAGGCAACTTAGGCAGACTTGGAGGACACAAGTCATTTACTTGAGTCTTGCTGTTTCTCCTTGTTTGGGTCCCACTCAGCATCACCAGGCCCTTCTTTGAGCTCTCAGATCTGTCTGCTCTGCCTGGTTTCCTTTAGATGTCCTGGCTGGACACTTCACATTAAAGGAGATGGGCCTAGAAAATATTCCTCACGTCTGAGATTAGACTAGGATGGGTCTAGGGTTGGTGGTCATAACACTGAAGATAAAGATGTAGTCAAGTCTCTAACAACACCTGAGGATAGAACTGACATCTGCTTATGGGCCAAACTTTTTATATTAGGAAATGTTAAATAACTCCTTTTTATGCTCTAAGAATCACAGTTTCTACAGACAGGTTCCAAATTGGGAAAGGAGTTCATCAAGGCTGTATATTGTCATCCTGATTATTTAACTTAAATGCAGAGTACATCATGCAGCAGGATGAAGCACAAGCATGGAATTAAAATTGCCGGGAGAAATATCAATAGCCTCAGGTATGCAGATGACACCACCCTTACGGCAGAAAGTGAAGAAGAATTAAAGAGCCTCTTGGTGAAAGTGAAAGAGGAGAGGGGAAAAGTTAGCTTAAAGTTCAACATTCAGAAACTAAGATCATGGCATCCAATCCCATCACTTCATGGGAAATAGATGGGGAAACAGTGGAAACAGTGGCTGACTTTATTTTTCTGGGCCCAAAATCACTGCAGATGATGACTGCAGCCATGAAGTTAAAAGACGCTTGCTCCTTGGAAGAAAAGCTATGACCAACCTAGACAGTATATTAAAAAGCAGAGATGTTACTTTGCCAACAAATGTCCATCTAGTCAAGGCTATGGTTTTTCCAGTAGTCATGTATGGATGTGAGAGTTGGACTATAAAGAAAGCTGAGCACCGAAGAATTGATACTTTTGAACTGTGGTGTTGGAGAAGACTCTTGAGAGTCCCTTGGAATGCAAGGAGATCCAACCAGTCCATCCTAAAGCAGATTAGTCCTGAATATTCATTGGAAGGACTGATGTTAAAGCTGAAACTCCAATACTTTGGCCACCTGATGTGAAGAGCTGACTCATTTGAAAAGACCCTGATGCTGGGAAAGACTGAAGGTGGGAGAAGGGGATGACAGAGGATGAGATGGTTGGATGGCATCACCAACTCAATGGACATGAGTTTGGGTAAACTCTAGGAGTTGGTGTTGGACAGGGAGGTCTGGCGTGCTGCAGTCTATGGGGTCACAAAGAGTCAGACGTGACTGAGTGACTGAACTGAACTGAACTGAACCACACACCCACTATCATCCTAAGCACTCTCTTACATAGCAGCTCATTTAATTCTCACAGCAACTCCTTAATTGGACATTACCATCACCGCTAGGTTTTTGCAGAAGTTTGTAGCATAGGAAACTGTAGTGAAGTGCTAAGGTCACTCAGCCTGGCATTGGAGATCTGCGTTATGCCAGATGGCCTAGCTCCAGGATCCACTCCTGGATGGCTTGTCTGCTGTTCACTCTCCCACTGTCTCTTTAACTGACCCTCAAATGCAGAATGACTCTCCAAACAAGATAGCCTTGTGACCAGTTTTCTATTACCCTGCTTCTCTTTCCAGGAAACAAAACCACAGGAGAAAGCTGTTAGCACAACAGACCACCCAACAAAGGCTGGAGAGACACTGCTGAACCACCTTTACTCAGCCGCTTCCCAAAGCCATATGGACTGTCCCCTGAGGATGGCATCACCAACTCAATGGACATGAGTTTGGGTAAACTCTAGGAGTTGGTGTTGGACAGGGAGGTCTGGCGTGCTGCAGTCTATGGGGTCACAAAGAGTCAGACGTGACTGAGTGACTGAACTGAACTGAACTGAACCACACACCCACTATCATCCTAAGCACTCTCTTACATAGCAGCTCATTTAATTCTCACAGCAACTCCTTAATTGGACATTACCATCACCGCTAGGTTTTTGCAGAAGTTTGTAGCATAGGAAACTGTAGTGAAGTGCTAAGGTCACTCAGCCTGGCATTGGAGATCTGCGTTATGCCAGATGGCCTAGCTCCAGGATCCACTCCTGGATGGCTTGTCTGCTGTTCACTCTCCCACTGTCTCTTTAACTGACCCTCAAATGCAGAATGACTCTCCAAACAAGATAGCCTTGTGACCAGTTTTCTATTACCCTGCTTCTCTTTCCAGGAAACAAAACCACAGGAGAAAGCTGTTAGCACAACAGACCACCCAACAAAGGCTGGAGAGACACTGCTGAACCACCTTTACTCAGCCGCTTCCCAAAGCCATATGGACTGTCACCCTGAGGTGTGTTACCTCTCCAGGCTTGAGTGAGACCAGGACTGATGACAGTGACTTAGGGCAGGGGTTCTCAAAGAGGGGACTTTTTGCCCTGCCCGCTCTGCCCCCTGAGAACACTCATCAGTGACCAGAAACCTTCTGATCTTCACAACCAAGTGGATTTCCTGGAGAGAGGTCAGGGACACTTCTAAACACCACGCAAAACACAGGATAGAGCTGGAAACAGAGAGACATCAAGTGCAAAGAGAGCAGCGCAACAGCGCGTTCCATCCCCACGTGCCCGGCAGTGCCGGCGTCTAACTCCACCGTGGTGTCCTCGCTCCTCTGGAGGGGAGCACCTTCCACTAGCGAGCTGTATCTCAACCACCCCTCACCCCTGGTCATTTCAGCTTCCTTTATGTGGCTGTGGTGACTGACATGACTGGGGGTTAAAAAACTGAGAATCCTTGGGAGAAACATCTGCTGTAGGACGTCCCTGGTGGTGGTGGTGCTGCTGCTGCTGCTAAGTCACTTCAGTCGTGTCCAACTCTGTGCGACCCCACAGACGGCAGCCCGCCAGGCTCCTCCGTCCATAGGTGTTTCCAGGCAAGAACACTGGAATGGGTTGCCAATGCCTTCTCCGCCCAGGTGGTGCAGTGGATAAGCATCCGCTTGCCAGTGCAGGATAGCAGGTTCAATCCCTCGTTTCTGGGAAGATTCCACGTGCCAAGGTTCCGCTGAGTTCGTGTGCCACAACCACTGAGCCCATGCTTTAGAGCCTGTGAGCTGCAGCTCCTGAAACCCACGTGCTCTAGGGCTCCTGAGCCACCACCAGTGAGCCCACGTGCCACAACTACTGAACCTGTGTGCCCAGAGCCTGTGTCCTGCAACGAGAGCCACTGCAGTACGAAGCTAGAGAGCCGCAACAGAGGACCCCTCGCTCACGACGACTACAGAAAAGTCTGTGCACAGCAGTGAAGACCCAGCACAGCCAAAAACAAGTAAAGGAAATAAGAAAAAAATTTTAATATCTCCTGTAATTATCACATAATTATTGAATTATCTAAAAATGATACTTTGACAAGGAGAAGCTATCAAATGAAGAGAAAAACAAGTTCCATTTACTCTTTGTCAGAAAAACAAAAAGCATAGAGACTTAGCAGTATTCAAAGATGAAAACTGCCATTTTTCACCTAGCTGTTCCTAAGAAGAAAAAGTGACAAGAAATGCTAATGACCCATGCCATTAGCATTAGATGCTGGCACAGTTCCTAACAGGGAAGGTATGAAAACAAACTACACCCATCAACTCGAAGAAGTTTAGTGAAAGAAATTTGCCTCTGCAGAAATACATCATTCTGTAAAAATTCTTTCTGGGAATTTAACATGTAGAAATGTCCTTGATGACAAAAAAAAATTTCTTAGGGATTTCCCATATGGGGTACTATTTTCAGGTACAAACAGGGTCAAGGAAATGAAAATAAGTAGTCAAAACAATCTTGTTGAAGTGTCATAATTCATATATGAAATGCTGCTATTGAAACACCAACTATATCATGGGTGATTTTGCATCATTTTTCCATGACAACTAATATGTCACTAACTCACATTCTTGTACAAAGGCACACATTCTCTGGGGCTGAAGTTTCAAATGAAGTAAACTGACACCCACAGGAGAAGCCACATTTATTTCCTCCTTAGCTTTATGTTATAAGTGATGGTGCTGGCCAGAACCATCCTCCAAACATAACTATAAACTTCACCTTCGGTGTAATGTGCTCACTTTATAAAGAAGATGGCTATTCCTAGGCTAGTGAGTCAACATAAAACTGAAAAACTACACAGAAAAATATGCTTGGCAACCAAGACATGGAAACAACTTAAATGTCCATCAACAGATGACTGGATAAAGAAGATATGGTAAGACCAGAAACTATAAAATTCTTAGAAGAAACTTGAGTAGAACAGTTTTAGACATAAATCACAGCAAGTTCTTCTATGATCCACCTACTAGAGAAAAAAAAAAAAAAACAATTGGGACCTAATTAAACGTAAAATCTTTTGCACAACAAAGGAAACTATAAGCAAGGTGAAAAGACAACTCTCGGAATGGAAGAAAACAATAACAAATGAAACAACTGACAAAGGATTAATCTCCAAAATATATAAGCAGCTCATGCAGCTTAATAGCAGAAAAATAAACGATCCAATCAAAAAGTGGGCAGAAGAACTAAACAGACATTGCTCCAAAGGCATACAGATGGCTAACACATGAAAACAAGCTTGATATTGCTCATTATTAGAGAAATGCAAATCAAAACTACAATGAGGTATTACCTCACACCAGTCAGAATGGCCATCATCAAAAATATCTGCAAACAATAAATGCTGGAGAGGGTGTGGAGAAAAGGCAACCCTCCTTGCACTGTTGGTGGAAATGCAAATTGATACAGCTACTAGAGAGAACAGTATGGAGATTTCTTAAAAAACTAGGAACAAAACTATCATGAACCCAGCAATCTCACTAGTGGGCATATTCCCTCCGGAAACTATACCTGAAAAAGACAAATGTACTCAACTGCTCATTGCAGCACTATTTACAATAGCTAGAACATGAAAGCAACCTAGATGTCCATCAACAGATGAATGGATAAAGAACCCACGCATAGTACATATATACAATGGAATATTATTCAGCTATAAAAAGGTACACATTTGAATCAGTTCTAATGAGGTGGATGAACCTAGAGTCTATTATACAGAGTGAAATAAGTCAGAAAGAGAAAGACAAATACCGTCTATTAATGCATATATGTGGAATCTAGAAAGATGGCAGATATGGCTCTAAAATATCTAAAGTGCTTTCTCCACACAAGAATAAGAAACAATATAGCCTTCTAAGAAGAGGAACTGTGTTACTGAGATTAGCATAAATAAAATGTTCAAGAAAGTTAGTCTTCTAAAGGAAAACATCCTCAGCCTGAATGAATAATTTTAGAAAGCAAAAATGTACAGAGTGAGAAATACAGTTGTGATGGTTGATTTTATACATCAATTTGGCAAGGCCATGGTATCCTGATGTTTTGTCAGACACTATTCTGGATGTTGCTGTGAAGTTAGTTTTAAGATGAGATTAATTTTTTGGCCACCTGATGCAAAGAGCCAGCTCACTGGAAAAGACCCTGATGCTGGGAAAGACTGAGGGCAAGAGGAAAAGGGAGTGACAGAGAATGAGATGGTTGGATGGCATCACCGACTCAAAGGACATGAGTTTGAGCAAACTCTGGAAGATAGTGAAGGACAGAGGAACCTGCTGTCCTGCAGTCCATGAAGTAGCAAAGAGTTGGACATGACTTAGATTGAATACCACCACCAGCAGACTTTGAGTAGAGCAAGTTACCATTCATAATGTGGATGCAAGTTACCATTCATAATGTGGATGGGCCTCATCCAATCAGTTGAAGGCCTTAAGAGAAAAAAGACTGACTTCCCTCAAGGGAGATAAAATTCTGCCTGTGGGTCTCTCTTTGACCTGAGTAGCAACATCAGCTCTTCTCCACGTTTCCAGTCTGCCCTGCGATTTTTAATTTGGTCAACTTCACAATCACATTAGCCACTTTTTACAACAATCTCTCGATCTCTTCTCTCTCTCTCTCTCTCTCTCTCTCTCTCTCTCTGTCTCTGTCTCTGTCTCTCCTGATATTCTGGCAAACCCTAATAATGACCTAACTTTGACATCATGAAAAGAAAAACAGAAAACACTATACCATTAAACCAAACAAATTCAAAGAATTTACTGATTATCTGTTTGGGTCTTTTTCAAACCTACTAGATATGTTTTAGAATTCTCTGTTCTCTAAAGATGTTTTCAATCTTGTCTCATTTCTTTGAACATTTATGTCAACATTTTCTTCTTTAATAATCACTCTGGTTCTAATAACCTCATTTACAGGATGTGTTCCCGCTGTCTGTGTCTTTGTGCTGGCTTCACAGAGGTGTGCTCTGTTACTTGACTGGGAGAGAACTGTTCACAGCAAGCTACTCATTTTCCACACACACACACAAAAAATTATCTGTGGGAATCTTTTGAGACTACCATGAAGTTGGGTTACTCCAAAGAAAATGTGCTTTAGCTTCTGCCAAGAAATTATAGACTACAATATTTCATAGACTATAAGTTGTTGAGAGAAGGATACATTTTGATTTTACAGATGTTAAAATGGAAGGAAAAAATAACTATCACAAAGTTAGTGAAACACAATACATTTTTGCCTTAAAGTTTTATGGACAATACAAAATACATGAGTTTAGCCTCTGAATGCAGCAGGCTTGAGGTTTTAAATTCTCAGCACAATGCCCTCCACCCAGCTCTCTAGGGACTGGGGGCCAAATTCCTTCCCCTCAGAAGGCAGAAGGGTGAGGAGGTGAGCGAACCTCTTCCTTTCACCCTGCCCGTGAGGGGCTATACCATTCAGTCCCAGTGTTGAGGTCTCCAGGCAGACTCCCCAGGCCTGGGAGAACTTTTGGAAGACAAGGGAGCTGGAATTCAGGATACGGGACACACAATTGGCTCCTACCAGGTGAGGCTCTCCACCAGGCCTCTGTCCAGCTGGGGCACCATCTTGTTTCCAGGACCCCTGGACAGAGTTCTCCAAAATGCCCCCTGCCCCCTGTGCAGCCACAGGTCCCAGGCACTGCGAAGAGTGCAGAGTTCACTCTGAACACAGAGTTCAGCCCTGCACTCAGCCATCCCAATGTGTCCTTTCACTGCAGAGTCCCCTGCTCTGGCTACAAGCTGCCCTCCCCCAACCAGGAACAATGGCCCCACCTGCAAAAGGAGCCTGGGAGAGCAGAGGGGCGTCTGGGGACAACGCTGTTACACCTCAGGCTTCGGGGGTGGGAGGCTGCTGGGAGATGAGGCTCTGACCCAAACCCTCCTTTTTATTTTCAAGGCAGGATACAAGACCCAACCCAAAGAGCAGTAGGGGAACATGCAAGGCCCCAGAAGGAAGGATGAAGTCTGTGAGGCAGGATGTGAGCACTCTGTTGCTTCATGTCCTCCTTTCTCAGGAGCAGAGTGTTGGTGAGCAGAGAAGGAAGCTCTACTGAGCCCAGAAACCAGGAGGGATTCAGCAGTGATGTTCCACCAGGTAAGGCCTGAGCCCGTGTCAGGGGTCTCCCCAGTGCCTTCTGTACCCACACCTGCAAGCCTCAGAGGTTCGCAGACTGGAGGGAAATGGAGCAGCTGAGATTTTTGAGTGAGATTTAGGAAGGAGACCAGTGCTCAGAACTCTGAGGCCCAGTTAAAGTGGTGCCTGGGCACCAGTCTCTCTGGGGCTGGTGTGACTCCCATCTGCTTCAGTTCATAAAGAAGTCCTTTCCCCGCAGGACACAGGACTATGGTCTTGGAGACCCTGTGCCATGAAGGACCTACTGATTTGGGTGTCCTGTCCCATCCAGGGTACTGAGGGGGCACCTGGTGCTAGGTCTCTCCTAAACAGCTAGTAGAGATGGTTCCCAGCCACTAAAAACCCATTCAGTAACTGAAGGATATTTGCTTTACAATATTGGTTTGTTCCTGCCTTACATCAACATAAACTAGCCATGGGTGTACATAAGTACCCTCCCTCCTGAACCTCCCTCCTGCACCTCTTCTTCTAACCACGACCTGAGGAGCAAGACACTGTTAGGACGAGGAGTCCCTGTCTTATTCCACAAACCAGTGAGCAGATGGGGCAACTCGGTCTTCTCCTTTTCCTGGAAACAAATGGGGTTCCCAGCGGTTCCCCTTTGCTCCCTGTAATTCCAGGTTTAATAAAATAGTGAGCACAGTGACCAAGTTGGGATATATGGAATTAGCAGTCACGAGGAAAATACAAGTTTCAGTCATAAAAGAGTATAAAGGCTGTAAGAAATCTTCTATAACCTAAGTTATGTTACAGCATTATTTCCGAGCACGAGCAGTGGGTTAAATATAATGACTTCATGGCTCTAAACCAGAAATAGGAAGATAAAAACAGCACAGTCTGAGATTATCACTGCTATCATTACGCATCTTACTCTGTCGGCTCTGTTCAAGGATCTTTCTCTGCTGGAGACCAGTAGGAATTTAGGATAACCTCATACAAAGCTTATCAGTCTAATACGGAAATATAGCTTTTCAGTCTCCTGGTTTTTAGAAGATAAAAACCACTTAACCCCTCTCTAGAGAATGACTAGAACTGTGCCCAGGGGGCTCGCCCTAATTCCTGGGCTCATCCTCACCATCCACACCCTCTCTGCTCCCCTCACCCAGGCCTTTTAGCCTGTAACAGGGAGGAACAAATCTGACTCCGTACTGGACCCATTCCTTGTACTTTGATTTTTGTATTCTATTGCTTCCACTAAAAGTTAATCACTAAAGAGATGTTGCCCATTGTTTGAAGTGTTCATAACAGCCATCTCCGGAAACATTGCCCCACATGTCTGAACATTAAGCTAAAATCTCTTTGTTTAGCTCCAGAACACATTCTAACCAGGCCCTACCATGAATGACTGGAGGAAAGAAGAAATGAACACATCTCCTCTGGAGTTTGGCTGGAACCTGGAAATATTTACACAACCTATTGCCTTTTCTTACTTTATCCCCTCAACTCTTCTTCTTTGTTCTATGAAAGAAACTAGCATCCAAACCCAGGCAAGATGATTCTTTGTGACACTAATCCACCCTTTTCTCGGTCTGCTGGCTTTCCTAATAAAGTCACTATTGCTTACCCCAACACCTCATCTCTTGATTTATTGACCTATCACACAGTGAGCAATATGAGCTTGAACTCAGTAGCAAGCCCAGGTGAGAGGACTGTTCACCTTTTTAACAGCATCTTCCCTGAGCATATGGAGCCTTTTGAACACTGGGAGGAGAGGACCTCAAACTAGAGGGAAACAGCAGAGCCCTGGGAGAGCTTGTGTTTAGTCTGGAGAGAGGATGGCAGGCAGTCAGGCAGGTGAGAATCCTAAGGTATGTCAGGATGGGACCTACAGAGAGACTGCTATGATTACTTCGAGGTTTATAAAACAAAGACAGAAACGTTTTTAAAAACAACAACAAGAGATGGGGATAACACTTTGCAGAAGAATTCAGATGTTTTCCATTTGGGCAGAACCTGGTTTAAAACAAACTGCCTGATTTGTTTTAAGATTAGAACTGAAGAGCTCAACCTTCCATGGGTCTCTCCTTCCAGAACCCAGAAGGTGCTGACCTTCCCAGCCCTCTGTCCCCTGACACCTAACTTGGGCATGGCACTGCGAGCTTGTGGTCACCTGGCTTCAAGCCCAGCCTGCCCAACCTGATCCTGGCCCTGGTCCTCAGACCACCTCTGCTACTGTGGCTTTATCTCCACAGCTCAGACAATGGCAGCCTCGAGTGGTCATGAAGGGACACACCAGTGACAAAACGCTCGGATTGTAACAATGTGAAGAGAGTGGTCCAAATCCAAACACCGACATGTGAGAAAACAGGCCTAGAGTTAGAGAAGACAACTCCTCCAGTCACATAAAATGTGGCACAACTAATACTCAACTCACTTTTTAAAAACTCCAACTTCATTCTTATCTTGATCACTTTTATGTTCCTACACCTGCTGGAGGCATTTTCTTTAACTAGGTCCAGTATCAGTATCCTTTCCATGCCAATTTTTTTACCACATCCCAGTGAAATAAAGCTGAAGACTTAGGTTAATTTTGATGAAAACAAAAATTTTTAAAAAGAAAAAAACAACAAAAAACAGACCTAAAGACCTCAGATAAAAATGCTGTGAGAGGATCATAGAAAAGTACTTGGAACCCTACAGCCTCACGCCTGGCTTCCACCTGCTCAGCTTCAAGTAAATCCTACAACTGGACAAGCCTTAACGCTTTATGTAGAACTGCTGGTCAGACTTCCCATTCAGGGGAGAAACAATGCTGTAAAATTACTAAAAATTATTGACTTTTACAATTAAAATGGATAAATTTTATGGTGTATAAATTATACCTCAATTAAAGCTGTTTTAAAAGGGCAAGACAGATTAAAACTGAATGCCAAAGCAAAAACTGCACCAGGCAGTTACACAGGCAAGGAAGACTTTGCCCAAGGCTATTGTCACAAGCGTGAAGGAGAGACAGAACAGGTTCCATCTCGAAAGCAGGACTCCATCTCGGGCCAGACTGCGGACTTTGAGCTATGTGCCCTGTATCTATGGAAATGACATACAAACTGGAAAACCAGACCCCCCTCCCCACCCCATGATGAAGGAGCCTCAGGACTTGTACGTAGACTCTCCTTCACCTAAAAGAATATGCTAATTATCTCTGTAACAGAACAAAGTCATAAATCCCATTATGCTTATCGGAGTATGACCACAGGCCTATTGATAAATGTCCACTGTTTAACTATCTAGGCTTATGACACATGAATCATAGGTTGACTTTGACTGTATCTCTCTTTTACCTTGTCCAGACTAGTTTCAAGGAATTTGGGGAGGTGAGTTTGGGCACGTACAGTTAGGGTATATAAGGTTTTCACAAAAACTGGTTGGGGTCCTTGGCTAAGAGGAGACTCTGCTTCGGGTCTGCTGGTGTAATAAACTGCACTCCACTGTCTGCATTGTCCTTCTGAGTGAGTTGTTTCCTGGAACTCATGGCTACAAGAGAAACCATACTCATACTGAACTCCACTAAGGTGAAGGGCAAGAGTTTTCAAGAGGCAGGAGGATCACCAGCCATCTGCTTTTGATGACTGGACTTGCCAAAGGAGTAAGCTATCCTGTTTCAAGACAGGACACAGCTTCACAAGTTGGAGCTCGGTGCCCAGGAAAGCTAGATCCCTGCCCAACCTCACTCCCCAGGAGATGGGAGCTGTCTTCCTTGATGATCACATTTCAGAAGATACCCACCAGGTCCTTGAGAAGGACACTCCCAGGTTATAATATCTACAGGAGGCTTTAGAGTGATTTGCATCTCCAAGGGGCAGAGATAGAAATTACAATAACTAAATTCTTAAACCTCTAAGAAGAGAAAGGTTGGGAACCAGAGGCAGGAGGAAGTCTGTCTCAAGTTTTGTCACAGCCTGGGTAACTTGAAGCCCCTCTGTGGCATATGCCAACCAAAGAAATAATTGGCCCAGAGAGGTGGGGGAGAAAGGAGCACAAAAACAAGCAAGCAAAAATATCAACCATTAAAAAATGTAATTAACATTTGTAAAAAGACTTATTAAAATATTGGATCTCTGCTGATGGACATCTAGGTTGCTTCCATGTCCTGGCTATTATAAATTGTGCTGCGATGAACATTGGGGTACACGTGTCTCTTTCAATTCTGGTTTCCTCATTGTGTATGCCCAGCAGTGGGATTGCTGGATCATAAGGCAGTTCTATTTGCAATTTTTTAAGGAATCTCCACACTGGCTGAATCTACACAATCTCCATAGTAGCTGTACTAATTTGCATTCCCACCAACAGTGTAAGAGGGTTCCCTTTTCTCCACACCCTCTCCAGCATTTATTGCTTGTTGACTTTTGCATCAATGGATAAGAAAGCTGTGGTACATATACACAATGGAGTATTACTCAGCCATTAANAACACACTGAGGAAACCAGAATTGAAAGAGACACGTGTACCCCAATGTTCACTGCAGCACTGTTTATAATAGCCAGGACATGGAAGCAACCTAGATGTCCATCAGCAGATGAATGGATAAGAAAGCTGTGGTACATATACACAATGGAGTATTACTCAGCCATTAAAAAGAATATATTTGAATCAGTTCTAATGAGTTGGATGAAGCTGGAGCTGATTATACAGAGTGAAGTAACCCAGAAAGAAAAACACCAATACAGTATACTTACACATATATATATGGAATTTAGAAAGATGGTAATGATAAACCTGTACACAAGACAGCAAAAGAGACACAGATGTATAGAAGTGAACACTTTTAAAAGATAGCATTGTGATATGTGAAGCATATATCAATAAAAATTGAAAAAAGAACAATGGCAGTTGAATATCATCGACAGAATAAATCATGAAAGGTATTTTTTTAAAAAAGGCTTTAGTAAGCACTTCAGAGTTGAAAGATACATATTTAAGGTGAAAACTTAGGCTTCATACCTTTTAATTACAAAATAGTCAAATCTATAAAAAAAATGTTAAAGATAGTTTAAAAAGGAAAGCCACATACCCTTCACTATAATTCAACAATTAATCTATTTTATTTAGGCTGAACTATTTGGAAGTAAGATCCAGATAGAAAATCTCACTGGCAAAGATTAAAGTATCAGCTTTTGAGTGCATTCTCTTATATAATGTGTTATTTTCATACCTAGAAAATCAGCAATAACTCCATAATATCTACCATCAATTCCATATTCTATCTTCCTAAATAGTCTCTGAAATGCCTTTTATAAATGTTTTGTTTGGGACTTTGTTTGTCTTTTTTGGCCCATAAACAACGGAACTTTATTTCTCATAATTCTACAGGCTAGAATTCTGAGATCAGGGTGGCAGCATGGTTGAGTTCTGGTGAGAAGCTTCTTCTGGGTTGCAAATACCAACTTATCCTTATATCCCCTCATGGCAAAGGGCAGGGAGAGCTAAATATTTTGGTTTTTAAATCTAGAATCCAAATCAAGATTCACATAATGAATGCCTTCAATCATTATGCTCATCTAGTTTCTTTAAATCTAGACTATTTTTAGTGATGTTGACTTTAAAGAATCCAAGCTAGTTTTCTTGAGGAATGTTCTGCACTTTGAATTTGGCTTATTGTTTCCTCTCAATCAATCCTCTCTCCTAAATTTTCTGTAAACTGAAAATTAGATCTAAAAATATTTGGTTCACATTAAACATTTTTGGCTAGAATAATTTCTCATCATATCATGTATTTCACAAGTGCTACATACAAGTGATGACAAGACTTTTTATTTGGTTAAGCTGTTAAGCACCAGATCTCTGTTGCAAGAGTCAGGTATGCATTTGTAATCTGTTACATGAGGGCTGATACTTTGGCATAGGGTAAATATATCATTTCTCAATGGAAAATGATATATACAAAGAAATGGAAAGATATTCTGGCATTGGAAGAAATAATATTGGTAAAATGTCCTTACTACTCAAAGACATCTACAAATTTAATGCAATCCTTATCAAATACACATGACATTTTTCACAGAACTAGGAAACATAATTCAAATATTTATATGGAACCACAAAATACCTCAAATTGCTAAAGCATTCTTGAAAAAAAAAAAAAGAACAAAGTTGTAGGTATCCCTGACATCACACTGTATTACAAAGTTACAGTAACCAAAACAACTTGGTACTAACACAAAGACAGACACAAAAATAGATCAATGGAACAGAATAATAGGGAGCTCACTCATAAGTAAACTTGTGCACCTATTGTCATTTAGTCTACAACAAAGAGGGCAAGAATGTACTGCGGAAAAAGACAAATCTCTCAGTAAGAGGTATTGGGAAAGNGTACTAACACAAAGACAGACACAAAAATAGATCAATGGAACAGAATAATAGGGAGCTCACTCATAAGTAAACTTGTGCACCTATTGTCATTTAGTCTACAACAAAGAGGGCAAGAATGTACTGCGGAAAAAGACAAATCTCTCAGTAAGAGGTATTGGGAAAGCTGGACAGCCACATTTAAAGAATAAGATTAGGATATTAACACACAATAAATACAAAAACAATATCAAAATGGATTAAATATATAAATGGAAGGCCTCAAGCCATAACTTCTAGAAGAGAACATAGACATAACACACTTTGATATGAATCATAGCAAAAATTTTGGGCTTTTTCTCCTAAAACAAAAGAAATCAAAGTAAAAATAAACAAATAGGTCCTAATTAGACTTGAAATATTTTGCACAGAAAAGAAAATCATTGACAAAATGAAAATACAGGCTACTGAATAAGTGGTTAATACCCAAAATATATAAGTAGCTCATACTACTCAATATAAAAATAAAATAAAATAAAAAACTGATTTTAAAAAATGAGTCAAAGACCTGAATAGGCATTTTTCTAAAGAAGACATACAGATGGCTAAGGGGAACATGGAAAAATATCTATCACTAATATTAGAGAAATCAAAATCAAAACCACCATGAGATATCACCTCACATCTGCCAGAATGATGAACATCAAAAAGTCTACAAATAGGGACTCCCCTGGTGGTTCAGAGGTTGACTGCATGCTTCCCTTGTAAGAGGTGTGAGGTTGATCCCTGGTCAGGGAACTAAGACCCCACACGCTGCACTGCATGGTCAAAAAAAGAAGTTTAAAACAGCAAATGTTGGAGAAGATGTGGAAGGAAACCCTTGTACATTGTGGGTGTGAATGTAAATCAGTGCAGCCACAATGGAAAACAATATATAGATTCTTCAAAAAAGAAAGAAAGAAAGAAAGCTATAATTGATCTGGCAATTCCAGTCCTGGATATATATCAAAAAAAAGCAAAAATACTAACTGGAAAAGATGTATGCAACCAGTGTCCGTAGAAGCATTATGTACAATACCATGATATCAGAGCAACCAAAGTGCCCATTGACAGATGAATGGATAAAGGAAATGTGGTATATAAAATGGAATTTCTCAGCCAAAAAAAAAAGAAAATCTGCCATTTGCAACAATGTGTGTGGACCTAAAAGGTATTTTGCTTAGTGAAATGTTAGACAAAGACAGACAAACACCCTATGTTAGCACTTATATGTGGAATATAGAAACAATACAAATGAATGTATATAATAAAACAAAAACAGACTCACAGACATAGAAAACGAACTACACACTACCATGGCACAAAATGGATAACTAATAAAAACCTATCATATAGCACAGGGAACTCTATTCAGTGCTCTGTGGTAAGCTAAATGGGAAGGAAATCCAAAACACAGAGGATATATAGGTTTACATATAGCTGATTCACTTTGCTGTATAGCAGAAACAAACACAACATTTTAAAGCAACTATGCTCCAAAAAATTTTTAATTAAAAAAAAAGAAAACAAACAAGTAGTATCTAGTAAGGAGAGGGAAGAGGGAAAGGGCAGGACAGTAGTTTGGGATTAGGAGATATAAACTACTATGTATAAAACAAATAAGCAACAATAATATAATATATTGTACAGCACAGGGGAATATAGCCAGTATTTTGCAGTTACTGTAGATAGTATACAATCTATACGAATATCAAATCACTATGCTATACATCTGAAACTAAAATAATATCCTGTCAATTATACATCAATTAAAAAATATTATTCCTCAACAATATCTCAGCCAACAGTCTGATCACTGGTTAATGGGCTGTATCTGATCCAATTTTTTACATTGGGTATTGAAAAATGACATGTGTTCTTTATATTTCCTTCTACATTTATTAGCTGTAATTCATCTGAAAGACGTTTTTCTCTTCACCCAGACCCCATATGTCCTCTCTCTCTCTTTAAATGCCGTTATGGATTGTAAAGATTTAAATATGTAGTATATTATAATAAATTATTACATTCTGATGCTAAAATTGTTGCAAATCGGCCTGTGGAACCCCTTCACATCAGTTCCATTCAACATGGTTGCATTTGCTTTGGAGCACTTCCTTGTTTACTGGCATAAATACTTCTGTACTCAATCTGTATTATGTGGGTCCCAGATATTGAAGGTCTCACTTTGAAAACACCAATAAAACAAACAAAAATATATGCAGCTCTTAAATGCATGCAACAAATTCATGGTACCAAATGCTCCACTGCATGATATTATAATTTCTTAGTGTTGATTCTTTTACTTCCATCAGAGTATTGTTAACTAGACTCATTTTCACTCTGCTGACAAAATTTTCTCAAATACTTACTTCTTCCCTGGCTCTAGGACTAGAGCCTTAGGTGGACCCTAAATTATAGGTGTAGTATGTTTAAATTCTGATGAAATACAGACATGTCACTAGTATGTTCCAGGGATTTTATGTGTATAATTGTATAGAAACCATTTTCCATGTGATCAAGCACTAATACACATATACATATACATACTTAACATTCAGAAAACAAAGATCATGGCATCTGGCCCCATCACTTCATGGGAAATAGATGGGGAAACAGTAGAAACAGTGTCAGACTTTGTTTTTTTGGGCTCCAAAATCACTGCAGATGGTGACTGCAGCCATGAAATTAAAAGGCGCTTACTCTTTGGAAGAAAAGTTATGACCAACCTAGATAGTATATTCAAAAGCAGAGACATTACTTTGCCGACTAAGGTCCGTCTAGTCAAGGCTATGGTTTTTCCTGTGGTCATGTATGGATGTGAGAGTTGGACTGTGAAGAAGGCTGAGCGCCGAAGAATTGATGCTTTTGAACTGTGGTGTTGGAGAAGACTCTTGAGAGTCCCTTGGACTGCAAGGAGATCCAACCAGTCCATTCTGAAGGAGATCAACCCTGGGATTTCTTTGGAAGGAATGATGCTAAAACTGAAGCTCCAGTACTTTGGNCGCAGAAGAATTGACGCTTTTGAACTGTGGTGTTGGAGAAGACTCTTGAGAGTCCCTTGGACTGCAAGGAGATCCAACCAGTCCATTCTGAAGGAGAGCGACCTTGGGATTTCTTTGGAAGGAATGATGCTAAAGCTGAAGCTCCAGTACTTTGGCCACCTTATGCGAAGGGTTGACTCATTGGAAAAGACCCTGATGCTGGGAGGGATTGGGGGCAGGAGGAGAAGGGGACGACCGAGGATAAGATGGCTGGATGGCATCACGGACTCAATGGACGTGAATCTGAGTGAACTCCGGGAGTTAGGGATGGACAGGGAGGCCTGGCGTGCTGCAATTCATGGGGTCGCAAAGAGTCGGACATGACTGAGCGACTGAACTGAACTGAACTGATCTCAACAATAAACATAATCCTTCAAATCAAGCTGTTTAGAAAGGATAATTTTTCTGAGATTAGATCTAGCCATATCTATCTCCAAAAAATTAAAGTACATGAAACTTAAAAACAAAATGTCTTCCTCATTAATACAAAAAAAAGCATAGATGATTTTGCTACCTTATTTTGAAACATATGTTCAATATAAATGTTAAACAATCATTTAAGTTGAATTTCATATTTTATTAACCAAGTAACAATAGAAAATTACAATGGCTTATCACACCATGCATGATCTGGTTAATAATATTGTAACTGTGGAAACAACTTTAATTAAAAATATTATCAAGATACAGACATTTCCATGTGTATAGCATTCAATGTTTACACCCTTTCTAGGTGTAGTATGACTTTTTCTCATTCCTTGTAAAATTTAAATACTAAACATGAATAATGCAGACCACACAGTTTACACTGAAACAGAAAGTTTCCATCTCAAAAAGCTGCATTTCTGATTTTAGAATGGTATGGACCACTGATACATTTAAATCATATTTTCACCCTCAGAGGGAACTTATTGCAGATCCTGCCTTAGAGGAGAGGTGGATCTGATTGAGGAAACCCTCCAGAAATGGAAGGAATTGCTCTGACTTCAGACCTGGATAGAAAATGATATTAGACTGTTTGAGTAGGGGTAGATAATAAAGGACTTTGAAATCGGGTAGTAAATATAACTAAAATACCAAGCTTTTTAGAGTGATTTTTTGGTAGAATTTTCAGCAGATATTTCAATACATGAAAACTGTAAGTGAGGACTTTTAACTTGAAATGGAGAGAAATGAGATCATAGGATCTCAAATCAGGTAGAAGGTTGTTTTTTTCCCCTAATTTCTGGATAATAATTATAGAAAGGAATTAACTGACTGTGAAGAAATAAGGGAAAAAGCTATCAAAATTACAAAAGGGATAGTTATTCTGAACTAATAGTTACAGACTAGTGGAAAGCTTCAAAAATATTTTTGGAGTTATGCCAACCAGAGAGGTATACTACTTGTTTCCCAGCTGTGGCCTGGCTACTTCCTACTTCCATGTTTAGGATCTGCAAACTGATTGAGTACTATTTTCTCTGGAATGTTCTTACTATTCCTTGCTGTCTATAACAATAATAGCACCTGATATTTACAGAGTGTTTTATAGTTATGACTTTGGAAAATGGTTTACTTTGTTTTAAACATGGGACTGGAAGAAAGAGATTTGTCCAATCACATAACTTGAGATAAGGTGCAAGCCACTTGATACTAATTTTAGCCTTTGAGGTCTCTAATAATATTGTGAAAAATGTAGCCTTTGATGAGTCAAAATAAAATTTAAGACATGGAGCTCAACTATGAAGAGAGTCCTAGGACTTTCTGTGGCTGATGGTAGCTATCTCTATGTGACATGTCAACCTGTCAAATTAGGGATGAATTAGTTGAATTTTTATGCTTTTTTTCAGCCTTTCCTAGAGCAGATATAATCTTTACACCTTATACCTCCCCACTGTGTACTGATGGAAAATCCACCTATTTCCACTTTGGTGCTATGCTTAGAGAACATAACTGAATGGCCTCACAAAGGTTCTAAAATTTGGCATTGAATACTGTTGTTTGCACACAGATTGTGTTTTCTAGGCAGAGTGCCCAGTTTCATTTACATTTTTGTTTATTTTTTGTTCAGCATTCCACATGCTCCTCAGCCTGCCACTTTGTGAATTAACTTACATTTGGTTCACTGGTCTGTAAAAGGAGTAATGTCATTGGATGACAGGGAATGAATCTACACCTAAAATGAGATAAAATTTGTAATTCTGAGACTTTATGCTGTGCTATTCATACAAGAATAGTCCCTGCCTGCTGTGGGGCTACCCTGAAGAAAACGGTCTTTCTGAGATTCATGCAAGCTGTCATGGAAGTACTTGGTATAACAAAAGCATAGGAAAAATAAAAAAATTGAATGATTGTCTAGCAAAAATATATCAGTTTTTAGCCAGATTTTCAAGTGATTTTTCAATAATTTGTCAGTAGTAGAACAACTTGGGGCATGTGGTTTACATTTAGTTAACATACTTAATGTAATAAGGTTGTAAAGTATTATTTGTGTGTTTGTGTATGTGAGAGAAAGAGAGAGGAGAGAGAGAGAGGTTTTCCCCTTATTACTCTTATTCTTATTGTGGTTAGATATAAATTACCTAAATAAAAACACGTATTCAGTCCTAACTTAATAGGAGAACTATAACGAAATAGTCCCATTTAAATGAAGGTATTCCCTCTACTATTATGAATCATTAGAAGGAGATACATATTTTGGTGATTTGTATCCAATACATCTTATAAATTTAATTTCTCTATTTATGGTACTATGAGAGGTACTACTATAAATGCCAAGATTAGTAAAAGTTTAACTAGTTCAGTTCAGTCGCTCAGTCGTGTCCGACTCTTTGCAACCCCATGACTCGCAGCACGTCAGGCCTCCCTGTCCATCACCATCTCCCGGAGTTCACTCAGACTCATGTCCATCGAGTCCGTGATGCCATCCAGCCATCTCATCCTCGGTCGTCCCCTTCTCCTCCTGCCCCCAATCCCTCCCAGCATCAGGGTCTTTTCCAATGAGTCAACCCTTCGCATGAGGTGGCCAAAGTACTGGAGCTTCAGTTTTAGCATCATTCCTTCCAAAGAAATCCCAAGGTCGCTCTCCTTCAGAATGGACTGGTTGGATCTCCTTGCAGTCCAAGGGACTCTCAAGAGTCTTCTCCAACACCACAGTTCAAAAGCATCAATTCTTCGGCGCTCAGCCTTCTTCACAGTCCAACTCTCACATCCATACATGACCACATGAAAAACCATAGCCTTGACTAGACGGACCTTGAAAGGGATAAAAAGGATTGGTGGCCATAGTGAACTATTATTAAAAATAAATGGGCTTTCAATAAAGAGAGAAACATTGGGAAATAAAACGTGTCTTGCACTTGGCGCAATGGTTCAAAATAATTAGGTAGGGAGGGCAAGTAATGTATGTTATTCAAAAGAATTCAAATTTATTATAAACAGTTCCATGTAAGAGTGCAATGGATTAAATATCTGCGTCTCTCCCAAAGTTGTATGTTGAAATTCTATGCCTCAATGTGGAGGTATTAGAAGGTGAGGTTTTGGGGAAGTGATTAGGATTAGATGAAGTCATGAGGGTGGCGCCCTCATGAATGGAATGAGTATCTTTGTAAGAGTCTTGTGAGACCTTGTTTCCTCTCTCTGCTCTTGCCATGTAACGATAAAATATATTGGCAGGCTGCAACTCTGAAGAGGAGACTCACCAGAAACTGACTATGTGAATAACCTGACTTTAGATTGCCATCCTCCAGAACTGTGAGGAACAAAATTTTTCTGTTTATAAGCTACTCAGTCTATGGTACACTGTACTCAGTCTGAAATAGGACAGAAACTGATACCCAGGAAACGCCATACTGCTGTTTCTATAGCGGCTGCACTAATTTACATTCCAATTAACAGTGTACAAGGTCTCCCTTTTCTCCACATCCTCATCAGTATTTGGTTATCTGTAGACTTTTTTCATGATAACCATTCCAACAGGTGTGAAGTAATTCCTTATTCTGTTTTATTTGCATTTGTCTAATAATTAGTGACATTGAGCATTGAAAGTGCCTGTTGGCCATCTGTATGTCTTCTTTGGGAAAATGTCTATTCAGAATTTATGCCTATTTAAAATTTTTTTTGGATATTCAACTTTATGAGCTGTTTATGTATTTTGGATCAGTTCAGCTCAATTCACTTCATTTTCTCAGTCGTGTCCGACTCTTTGCAACCCCATGAATCACAGCATACCAGGCCTTCTTGTCCATCACCAACACTCAGAGTTTACTCAAACTCATGTCCATCGAGTCGATGATGCTATCCAGCCAGCTCATCCTCTGTCTTCCCCTTTTCCTCCTGCCCCCAATCCCTCCCAGCTTTTCGCATGAAGTGGCCAAAGTATTGGAGTTTCAGCTTTAGCATCAGTCCTTCCAATGAACACCCAGGACTGATTTCCTTTAGAATGGACTGGTTGGATCTCCTTGCAGTCCAAGGGACTCTCAAGAGTCTTCTCCAACACATGACTGAGTGACGCCACTTTCACTTTTCACTTTCATGCACTTGAGAAGGAAATGGCAACCCACTCCAGTGTTCTTGCCTGGAGAATCCCAGGGATGGCGGAGCCTGGTGGGCTGCCGTCTATGGGGCCACACAGAGTCGGACACAACTGAAGCGACTTAGCAGCAGTAGCAGCACAGTTCAAAAGCATCAATTCTTCAGCACTCAGCTTTCTTCACAGTCCAACTCTCACATCCATACATGACCACAGGAAAAACCATAGCCTTGACTAGACAGACCTTTGCTGGCAAAGTAATGTCTCTGCTTTTGGATATGCTATCTAGATTGGTCATGATTTTCCTTCCAAGGAGTAAGCATCTTTTAATTTCATGGCTGCAATCACCATCTGCAGTGATTTTGGAGCCCACTTTTCCAATAAGTTAACTCTTTGCATGAGGTGGCCAAAGTATTGGAGTTTCAGCTTTAGCATCAGTCCTTCCAATGAACACCCAGGACTGATTTCCTTTAGAATGGACTGGTTGGATCTCCTTGCAGTCCAAGGGACTCTCAAGAGTCTTCTCCAACACATGACTGAGTGACGCCACTTTCACTTTTCACTTTCATGCACTTGAGAAGGAAATGGCAACCCACTCCAGTGTTCTTGCCTGGAGAATCCCAGGGATGGCGGAGCCTGGTGGGCTGCCGTCTATGGGGCCACACAGAGTCGGACACAACTGAAGCGACTTAGCAGCAGTAGCAGCACAGTTCAAAAGCATCAATTCTTCAGCACTCAGCTTTCTTCACAGTCCAACTCTCACATCCATACATGACCACAGGAAAAACCATAGCCTTGACTAGACAGACCTTTGCTGGCAAAGTAATGTCTCTGCTTTTGGATATGCTATCTAGATTGGTCATGATTTTCCTTCCAAGGAGTAAGCATCTTTTAATTTCATGGCTGCAATCACCATCTGCAGTGATTTTGGAGCCCAAAAAAATAAAGTCAGCTACTGTTTCCACTGTTTCCCTATCTATTTCCCATGAAGTGATGGGACCAGATGCCATGATCTTCGTTTTCTGAATGTTGAGCTTGAAGCCAACTTTTTCACTCTCCTCTTTCACTTTCATCAAGAGGCTTTTTAGTTCTTCTTCCCTTTCTGCCATAAGGATGGTGTCATCTGCATATCTGAGGTTTTTAATATTTCTCCTGGCAATTTTGATTCCAGCTTGTGCTTTCTCCAGCCCCGCGTTTCTCATGATGTACTCTACGTATAAGTTAAATAAGCTGGATGACAATATACAGCCTGATGTACAACTTTTCCTTAACCTTTAATAGGTCATGTTAATTACAAATATTTGCTACCATTCCATAAGTTGTCTTTTTGGTTTGTCATTAGTTTCCTTTGCTCTGCAAAAGCATTTACGTTTTATGAGTTTCCATTTTAAAATCTTTGCCTTTGTTTTCTTTGCATTAGAACACAGATCCAAAGACACACTACTACTATTTATATCAAAAAGAGTGTTCTGCCTATGTTTACTTGTAGGAGCTTTATGATTCTGGTCTTACATTTAGGTTTTTAATTTATTCTGCATGTATTTTTGTATATGGTGTTAGAGAATGTTCTAATTTCATTCTTTTACAAGTAACTGTCTAATTTTTTCCAGAAACACATATAGAAGAGACTATTTTTTTCTGTATTACTTATGTTCTCCCTCTTTCATAATAGGTTGACTGTAAATGCATGGGTTTATTTCTGGGCTCTCTGTTTTTCCAGCGATCTATGTGTCTTTTTTTGTGCAAGTACCAAATTGTTTTGATGACTGTAGCTTTGTCAAATAGTCTGAAATCAGGGAGTGTATATGTCTGGCACTGTTCTTTTTCAAGACTGCTTTGACTATTTGGGATCTTTTGTGTTTATATACAAGTCTGGAGAAGGGGACGACAGAGGATGAGATGGCTGGATGGCATCAGTGACTCGATGGACATAAGTTTGAGTGAACTCTGAGAGTTGGTGATGGGCAGGGAGGCCTGATGTGCTGTGATACATGGGGTCGCAAACAGTCAGACACGACTGAGCAACTGAACTAAACTGATCAAGTCATAATTATTTGTTCTAGTTATATGAAAAATGCTGTTGTTATTTTGATAAGGTGTTTATAGTGAAACTGTAGATTGCTTTGAGGAGTATGGCCCTTTATAACAATATTAGTTCTTCTAATCCATGAACATTGTATATATTTTCATCTATTTATGTTGTCTTTCTTTGATCAGTATCTCATACTTTTGGAGTATAGGTCTTTTGCCTCCTTAGGTGGGTTTGCATCTGGCAAAAAGAAGGAGAAAAGAGTGTAAAGCAGTGACAGATTTAATTTTCTTGGCTCCAAAATCACTGCAGACAGTGACTGCGCCACGAAATTAAAAGATATTTTCTCCTTGGAAGGAAAGCTATAACAAACCTAGATAGCATACTAAAAGCAGAAATATCATTTGCCAACAAATGTCCTTATAGTCAAAGCTATGGTTTCTCTAGTTGTCATGTACAGATATGAGAGCTGGGCCATGAAGAAGGCTGAGTGCAGAAGAACTGATGCTTTTGTGGTGCAGGAGAAGACTACTGAGAATTACTTGAACAGCAAGGATATCAAACCAGTCTATCCTAAAGGAAATCAACCCTGAATACTCATTGGATGGACTGATGCTGCAGATGAAGCTTCAAAACTTGGGCCACCTGATCCAAAGGCTGGGAAAGATTGAAGGCAAAAAGAGAAGAGGGTGGCAGAGGATAAAATGATTAGATAGCATCAGTGACTCAATGGACATGAATGTGAGCAAACTCTGGGAAATAATGGAGGACAGAGAAACCTGGTGTTCTGTAATCCATGGAGTCACAAAGAGTCAGATACAGCTTAGCAATGGAAAATAATTTTATTCTTTTTGATGTGATGATAAATATGATCATTTTCTTAACTTCTCTTCTTGATAGTTCATTGTTCAGTACAGTTCAGTTCAGTCGCTCAGTCGTGTCCGACTCTTTGCGACCCCATGACTCGCAGCACGCCAGGCCTCCCTGTCCATCACCATCTCCCGGAGTTCACTCAGACTCACGTCCATTGAGTCCATGATGCCATCCAGCCATCTCATCCTCGGTCATCCCCTTCTCCTCCTGCCCCCAATCCCTCCCAGCATCAGGGTCTTTTCCAATGAGTCAACTCTTCGCATGAGGTGGCCAGAGTACTGGAGCTTCAGCTTCAGCATCATTTCTTCCAAAGAAATCCCAGGGCTGATCTCCTTCAGAATGGACTGGTTGGATCTCCTTGCAGTCCAAGGGACTCTCAGGAGTCTTCTCCAACACCACAATTCAAAAGCATCAATTCTTCAGCCCTCAGCCTTCTTCACAGTCCAACTCTCACATCCATACATGACCACGGGAAAAACCATAGCCTTGGCTAGACGGACCTTAGTCGGCAAAGTAATGTCTCTGCTTTTGAATATACTATCTAGGTTGGTCATAACTTTTCTTCCAAGGAGTAAGCGCCTTTTAATTTCATGGCTGCAGTCACCATCTGCAGTGATTTTGGAGCCCNAGGGTCTTTTCCAATGAGTCAACTCTTCGCATAAGGTGCCCAAAGTACTGGAGCTTCAGTTTTAGCATCATTCCTTCCAAAGAAATCCCAGGGTTGATCTCCTTCAGAATGGACTGGTTGGATCTCCTTGCAGTCCAAGGGACTCTCAAGAGTCTTCTCCAACACCACAGTTCAAAAGCATCAATTCTTCTGCGCTCAGCCTTCTTCACAGTCCAACTCTCACATCCATACATGACCACAGGAAAAACCATAGCCTTGACTAGACGGACCTTAGTCGGCAAAGTAATGTCTCTGCTTTTGAATATACTATCTAGGTTGGTCATAACTTTTCTTCCAAGGAGTAAGCGCCTTTTAATTTCATGGCTGCAGTCACCATCTGCAGTGATTTTGGAGCCCAAAAAAACAAAGTCTGACACTGTTTCTACTGTTTCCCCATCTATTTCCCATGAAGTGATGGGGCCAGATGCCATGATCTTCGTTTTCTGAATGTTGAGCTTTAAGCCAACTTTTCCACTCTCCTCTTTCACTTTCAACAAGAGGCTTTTTAGCTCCTCCTCACTTTCTGCCATAAGGGTGGTGTCATCTGCATATCTGAGATTATTGATATTTCTCCCAGCAATCTTGATTCCAGCTTGTGTTTCTTCCAGTCCAGCATTTCTCATGATGTACTCTGCATAGAAGTTAAATAAGCAGGGTGACAATATACAGCCTTGACGTACTCCTTTTCCTATTTGGAACCAGTCTGTTGTTCCATGTCCAGTTCTAACTGTTGCTTCCTGACCTGCATACAGATTTCTGAAGAGGCAGGTCAGGTGGTCTGGTATTCCCATCTCTTTCAGAATTTTCCACAGTTTACTGTGATCCACACAGTCAAAGGCTTTGGCATAGGAAAATATGGTTACGCTTTGGGAAAACAATAAACATAGTAAGATTTGCATATTAATAGATTCAATTTGCAGAGAAGGCAATGGCACCCCACTCCAGTACTCTTGCCTGGAAAATCCCATGGACGGAGGAGCCTGGTAGGCTGCAGTCCATGGGGTTGCTGAGGGTCAGACACAACTGAGCAACTTCACTTTCCCTTTTCACTTTCATGCTTTGGAGAAGGAAGTGGCAACCCACTCCAGTGTTCTTGCCTGGAGAATCCCAGGGACGGGGGAGTCTGGTGGGCTGCCATCTCTGGGGTCGCACAGAGTCGGGCACGACTGAAGTGACTTAGCAGCAGCAGCAGATTCAGTTTGACAAGTGGCTGAGGATAGCAAGAGCAGATGTTAGGTAACCACTCAGGTAACCATTGCAGTAATGCAAGAAAGAGAAGATGCTAGCTGGGACTTCTCATGTTGTTTGTAGTAGAAATGGAAACAAAAGGATGGATTCATGAGGAGATTTTTAGGATTTGGTGATTACTGGTTAGGAGGGGTAAGGAGAAGGAGGGGTCAAAGATGACTCCAAGGCTTTTAGTTAACATAAGCAGTGTGTTCAGTCATTTATTTGGGGTGTATAGAAAGAAGACCAGGTCTGGGGAGAAAGGTTATGGAGATCAGAAAGTTGAGGCAATGTCAAGGTTAGAGTCAGTCAGAGAGAGGTCAGGAAAGAATATAAAAATCTGTATCATCTGCTCAAAGGTGATTTTTATGAGACAAGTCTTATTGGATTAGTGGAGATGGAAGCCAGATTTTAATGGACTGACAAATGGAAAGTGGGCAAGTGGAACTGGGAAGTTTTGTCAAATATCTTGAGACATGAGAATGTGAAAGAAAGGAGAATGCTAGGGGGCTTTCTGAAATGGGGAGTGTAAACAAACTAGGGTTTTACATGTATTAGAGATGTTATTGTGTCTAAAAACTGATGAGAAAGACTGTTGAGGAAGAGAGGATGAATATAAAAAGAGGAGAAGTGATAGTCGATTGTAAATTTCTCCAGAGAGCAGGAAGTGAAGGAGTCCAAAGCTTTACAGTAGGAATGAACTTAAAAGGTTGAGACTGCTCCTCTATTGCTATTATAACCCAAGGTAAATTTGTAAGTTTGGTAAGCAAAATGTTGGAGGAGTTCCTATCCAAAATTTTACACTCTTTTAGTAAAGTTGAAGGCTCAATCAATATGCTAACTTGGAAAGTCCTAGAAACCCTCTTTCCGTTTGTTTGCATATAGGGATCACTTTAGGGCTTCAAGGTAGCACGCTATGTTATTAAGAGATGCTTGGTATACAGAATGATGCAGTAAGAAGAACATGGGATTTGACATTAGTTGACTTGAATTCAAGTTTCTTCATCTCTGCACTGAGGAATATCTGGTCATCTTCCTCAAGTTATTTTACTCAATTTCATTTCTTCATTAGTACTTAAATTAGAGAGGATACCTTTTTTTCTCACAGGGTTGTTGTAAAGAGTCAGAGTAAATGATAAAACTCTGCACAAATGTGGTATTTTAGTTTGGCAGTGTCCATGGTCACAGAATTTTGGAGCTTTAGAACAACTCCCTGATAATGGGCATGAACTAAGGCCCAGAGCAGCAGAGCTGAGACAAGCACTATGTCCCCTGTCCATTACGCTCGTCCCACTGCTTCATGTTGCTCAGTGCAGACTTTTGAAAACTAGTTTATGTGATTACTTTCTGTTATGTTTTGCTAATTTTTAATTTGTTTTTCTATTACATCTATTTTCAAAACAGAATTTAAGGCAACTTTGAATAAACATGCTTGTTTTCTTTTATTCCAGTTAGATGTAGATTTTAAGTCATAATCTAGTGTCTGATAATTTTGCTTATATTGGTTACATCTGCCACATTTCCTCTGTCAAATAATAGGAAACTCCCATTCAGATACTTTGAACAAATATAACATGAATCCCTGTCCTTATGTATTCTCAAAGCAAGACCAATCTATTATGGACAATGAATGTTCTGGCATCTCTTTGAGCCTATCTTTGAGATGATAAATAAAAATAGACTTACCGTTACTTCCACTTTCCACTCTACATCCACCAATGGCAATGGGTAGCCATCATTCAGTTAATTATCTTGGATTATTTCTGCAACATTTGTTTTAGATATCACTCATCACCTTTTGTTCCCATCAGTCAATGCTCCTTGTTGTGATTAAGAATACTTCATACTTCATACCTTTTGCTTCATGTTAAGGTTTAATGATCTTCTTACTTCTATACTGTCCATTTGATATATTATTCTCATTAGAACAGAAGGTGAGGGTTGAAGAGATTTTTTTTGAACCAAGTCTAAGATTTCTAAAATTTATAAGTTTTCTTTTTTCATCAGAATTTTCGATTAAGAATCTGGCTAGGAGTCTTGAGAGATACACATTTATGAAATAGATATGGACTTGAGGTAAATAACATTTTTGTTTGGGTACAATATTAAAGAAAACACCTTTAAGTTTGAAAAATTATTGGCTTCTGCATGAAATAGTTGACTAAAATGGGTCTTCCAATTTCAACAATTTTAGGAGACTGACAAAACAAGATGAACAATTTCCTGTGAAACCAAGCCATTGACTGAAACCTAGAAAGCTATTACATTCTTTTTTTAAAAAAACAAATGATGTAAGAAACAGAATTATCCTCAAGGGTTACTGGATAAATGCTTGAAGGTTCTCTGATACATTAAGGCAGTATTACATCTGAAGCTTTCACAGATGAAAGCCGTGAAATAGGGTCCGGTTATCTGGTAACAACCATTTTCCCTTTCAAAGATCTTGGCAGCACTTCCTAGGAGTGATTCTATTTGCAACAGTAAGATGCTTCCAGTGGAAGGACACTAGTATCATCCTTGAGTTGTGTACCATTGTTGGTGGTGTTTAGTTGCTAAGTTGTGTCCATCTCTTTGTGACCCTATGGACTGTAGCCTGTCAGGCTCCTCTGTCCATGAAATTTCCCAGTCAAGAATACTGGAGTGGATTGCCATTTCCCTCTCCATGGGATCTTCCTGACCCAGGGATCAAACCCACATCTCCTGCTTGACAGGTGGATTCTTTTTCACTGAGTCACTTGGAAAGCCCTGTGTACCATTGGTTGCTTTATAGATAAGAATCTCTTATAATGTGATTCTATTGTCTAGACA
Organism: Aepyceros melampus; assembly: GCA_006408695.1. Classification (NCBI taxonomy): domain Eukaryota; kingdom Metazoa; phylum Chordata; class Mammalia; order Artiodactyla; family Bovidae; genus Aepyceros; species Aepyceros melampus. The sequence continues at coordinate 106,177 of SJXQ01009808.1, read as the reverse complement.
GTAAGTAAGCACTATTTGGATGAGGTATAAGACAGACTGACTTCTTTAGGAAAATTACTCAGTAATTAATGGCTCTGGAAAGAGATTTCATTCCATTTGCATTTGATAGATGAAAAAATTAGTTGCTAAAATTTTCTAATGAAATGAAAGTAGATTGTTAGCACAATGTAGACCAGTACACATCTTCTAATCAATGTCTAGAATCTGGTTTCTCTCCTCTGGCCTTCAAAAGAGGTCAAAACCTTCCACAGTTTATAGGAATTGATTGTTTCCATAATCCTTTAGGTAGCTCATTTCAACATGTAACAATATATGCTCTGAATCTACCCCACTATGCTCTAAAGCCTGCTTCTTAGTTCTGGCCTCTGAAAAAGGCTGGTTATTATTTTCTTCTTCTTCTTTTTTTTTTTTTTTTATTGTGTTAAAACTCTTCACTGCTGTCTCTTTTCTCAGCTGATCAATCCAAGTTTATGTAACCCTTTCACATAGGGCTTGATTTTCTCACCTCCATGATTTCCCTGAAGTTGTTTCCAGACTCCTCCTGCCCTTGGATGTAATAACCAATGAGGTTGTCCTGATACTGTAGGAGCTCTGGATCTTCAGTCCCCAAGCTTCAGCCTGCCCATTATCCTGCAGTCTCCCACTGCTCACATTCCTAATCCTGTTATCCTCAGATCTCTATGCTCACCTGTCTGGAGAGCTGTGCACGTAACTATCTCCAGCAAGGGCCACCTTGTGAGTAGGAACAGAAATTTGATTCCAGGGTTTACAAGAAGCTCCTATATTGCCTATTTACTCTCTGGAGTCTGCTCTTTTAGGAGGCAAGGCCTTAGATGCACAGTTATATAAAGTATTTATTGAAATATATTTCAAGAGAGATAAGAATGTAAGTTTATTCACATAAAATTATAAAAACCTAATATAAGACTCAGTGAAGTGAAAGTCACTCAATCATGTCCAACTCTTTGTGACCTCATGGACTATCAGTCCATGGAATTCTCCAGGCCAGAATACTAGAGTGGGTAGCCTTTCCCTTCTCAGGGGATCTTCCAAACCTAGAGATTGAGCCCAGGTCTCCCACATTGCAGGCAGATTCTGTACCAGCTGAGCCACCAAGGAAGCCCAAGAACACTGGAGTGGGTAGCCTATCCCTTCTCCAGGGGATCTTCCCAACCTAGGAATTGAACTGGCGTCTACCAACTGAGCTATCAAGGAAGCCCTTAAGACTCAGAGATCATGCTAAATAATGATTGGAAGGGGAGGGAGCTTGAAGATCCTGGTGGAGTACAGTAGGCGTAGGACAAAAGTCAGATTCCATCCTGCTTATTCCAGCCCACTATCACTTTTGATTAGCATTGGTTACCGTTCTTGAAAGTTCTGGGTTTAAGGGATGCCTTCTTGAGTTCTCAATAGAAGTTGACCTATCCATTGCTTAAACCTCCCTCTGAGTGTATTACTTCTTGACCTATCTTAATGTTCACAAATTCTTTCTTTGGCCATGTTGTCTCCTAGTGATCGTATCAAAGGCAAAGGCAGTCATCATTTTTGTTCTGAAGTATTCGTTTGTGCTTTTAATTTCTAGATTCCCTTTTGACTTTGTCTTGGGGTTTCCACCTCTCTGCTTATATTGCCCGTCTGTTCTTGCATATTGTCTACTCTTTCCATTAGAGTTCTTAGCACATTAATCATACTTATTTTAAATGCTCTATTGGATAATTCTAACATCTGTGTCATATTAGAGTTTGATTTTTGTGATTACTGTTTCTTCAGTTTTAGTTTTTTCCTTGTATTTTTGTCATGCTATGTAACTTTTTTTGTTGAAGGTCAGATATGTTTGTATAGGAAATAGAAAATGAGGTAAATAGGCCTTTAATGTGAAGATTTATGATAAGCTGGCTAGGAACTGGACTATGTTTAATGTTTGTTATAGCTGCAGGTGCAGTGTCTTGAATTTCCTCAAGTGTCCTTGTTTTGTCTTCTCTTGACGTTAGGCTTCCCACAGCAGTCCTCCTCGGTATTCCTGGGTAGCTGAGTTGTTAAAGAATTTGCCTGCAACACAGGAGACCCCAGTTTGATTCCTGGGTCAGGAAGTTTCCCTGGAGGAGGGCCTAGCAACCCACTCTAGTATTCTTGCCTGGAGAATCCCCACAGACAGAGGAGCCTGGTGGGCTACAGTCCATGGGGTCATAAAGAGTGGGCCATGACTGAGTGACTAAGCACAGCAAACAGCAAGCCTCCTCAGAGAGAGTCAGTGTTTTGCAGTTGCTTGAGCTATTATCCACAATAGTTACATTGGAACTCTCTCACTATGGTGGTAAAATGTAAGGGAGGTGAAGCATTCTATTAATATAATATGATCAGAGGACCTGTGTCTTAGGTCTGTGATCTTTACAATTATTTTCCCATGGTATAGCCTTTATCTTCCTCCTTAGATAAGAGACAAGAGAGTAGGCAGAAGGTGGGGAATATCCTTCCCAGCTGGGTTCAGGCTCTGTACAGTCTTTTCCTTACTGAGTAGGCTCTTGTTGTAAGAATGCTTTGGACCCAATTCATATTGATTAATCTTTCTCAGATCTATACAGTGAGAATTTACAGTGGAATTCCTGAGGTAAACTCATGCATGTGTGGGTGATCTCCACAATGGTGACCTCAAGAAGTTTATCTTTCTCACGCTTGTCCATATTGAGCCTCCAACAAGACATCAAAATGATCACAGTGTTTCTACCAGTTTATCGATCTAGTGGCATTTGTCCAGGTAATCACATACTGACTATGACTCTCTGGACTCATTTTTCCCTCCAAATTTTGGGGTGTTAGTTTGCCCTGTAACCTCTGTTCTCTGATAGGGAGGGTCTAATAAAAGTCACTGATTTTCAATTTATTCAGATGTTTCTTGTTGTAAGGATGGGAGTGATGATTTCCAAATTCTTTGTATGTTAGAGCTGAAACTGGAAGTCTTCTTTATGCAAATTTATTTCATTTTATGTTATTTTTCCTAGTACATTTCTCTAGGCAACATGACTTAAAAAACACGACTGTGTTTTTTAATTGAAGTGACTGTAGTTATGCTCACATTTGTACATAAATCAGGTCTGACATTAGAGGAGTTAAAATACTCAGACAAGATGACTTTAGAAGATAGAGCATTAGCATGAATTCTAAATTCTACTAATGGGACCCTGAGGATAAAGAAGTCTTCTTCCCCACTACAACCACTCCTCCCTGGTGAATTATGTCAAGGTTACCTTGATATGGGGCTCAAGCTGATATAATCTAAACATTTAAAAACACACTCATGTTAGTTTCCAATGTCTCACTTTTCCAGCTCTAATTCTTTGAGATCGAGGAGGAATAGGAAATGTCGCTCAGTTGTGTCTGACTCTTTGTGAGCCCATGGACTGTAGTCCACCAGGCTCCTCTGTCCATGGGATTCTCCAGGCAAGAAAACTGGAGTGAATTGCCATTCCCTTCTCCAGGGGATCTTCCTGACCTGGAGGTCGAATTCAGGTCTCCTGCATTGCAGGAAGACTCTTTACCATCTGAGCCACTAGGGAAGCCCCTTTAAGAGCAAAGTAAATCTTTTTACTTTTTTATTCTGTCACATGTTCAATAAACTTGCAAATATCCACTCATCTTTTTGTTTTTCCTACTCATCTTTTGAAGGTCAGATCATATACCACCTTCTACGTTAAGCCTCCTCTGATTACCTCAAATGGAAGTGACTTCTCCCTGTTTTTCTCTAACTATTACAGTGGTATGCTGGAGACAGTTCGTACTGGCTGATAAGAGCTGAATGTGAGCATGCACCTTGCACCAATTCTGCACTCAGTGACATCATGTTGGTAATCAGACCTCAGTTGTGGTGGAGCACTTACATCATTGAAATGGGAAAACACTGTAAATAAAGGCTTAAAAAAATTTCCCTATGGATCCAGTTAAAGATTGACCATCACACCACTATTTGTGTGTGTGTTGTGTGTCTGTTTGTAGATAGATAGCTAGGTAAGCAGCTACGTAGATAGGTACATAGATAGATAGAATGATACCTTCCCTGGTGGCTCAGAGGTTAAAGCGTCTGCTTCCAATGCCGGAGACCCGGGTTCGATCCCTGGGTTGGGAAGATCCTCTGGAGAAGGAAATGGCAATCCACTCCAGTATTCTTGCCTGGAGAATCCCATGGACTGAGAAGCCTAGTAGGTTACAGTCCATGGGGTCGCAAAGAGTCGGACACGACTGAGCGACTTCACCTCACCTCACCTCAAAACGTTCATTTGGGTTTTTCTATAAGGTGTTATAAGGACTTCCCTGGTGGCTCAGATGGTAGAGCATCTGTCTAAAATGTGGGAGACCTGGGTTCAATCCCTGGGTTGGGAAGATCCCCTGGAGAAGGAAACAGCAATACTCTAGTACTATTGCCTGGAAAATCCCATGGACAGAGGAGCCTGGAAGATACAGTCCATGGGGTCACAAAGAGTCGGACACAACTGAGTGACTTCACTTTATAAGGTGTTACAGAAAATCTCAAAGTTTTGGCCAACCCATAGATAGGTACTGAGAAACAGAGGGACAGAGAGAGAGACAGATAGACATAATATTGATAGCTGTTTATGTCCTAATATCTTACTCTGTAGTTTCTTAAATGTAGATGTGTTGGCAGGTGTTATTTTAATTCCTGAGTACCCATATTCTATTTTTAATTGGGAGATCACTGGTCCTTTTTTTAATTCTTGGTCATTTGGGTAGAGTTTAGTTCTGTCTTGGTTCCAAGGTCAGGATGCTAAGTGCAAAGAAGCTACTAGGCTTCATCTATGAATCTACCAAACTGGAGCTGAGACTAACATCTCCACCCTATCAAATGATGGGGGATGATGTGGAATTTCCTCTTTGCTCACTAAAAATAAGGGAGAGGAGGGTGTTATGGTCTGAACTGCCTTCCTCAACTTAAAAGTTTTGCACAGCAAAGGAAACCATAAACAAACTGAAAAGACAACTTACAGAATGGGAGAAAATATTTGCAAACCAGGCAACTGACAAAGGATTAATTTTCAAGATACACAAACCATGTTTCTGTTCTTGGATTGGAAGAATCAATATTGTCCAAATGACTGTGCTACCCCAGGCAAACGAGATTCAATGCTTGTTGTTCAGTCACCAAGTTGTGTCTGTGCAACCCCTATCTAATTACCAATGGCATTTTTCAAAACTAGAACAAGATATTTTTAAAATTTGTATGGGAAAACAAAAGACCTCAAATAGCCAAAACAATCTTGAGAAAGAAAAATGGAGCTGGAGGAATCAGCTCCCTGACTTCAGACTATACTACAAAGCTATGATGGGACTCTTTACCCCCTTCTCAGTGTCTATGCTGAAAGCTTTGTACTTTCCTCCTCTTTAATAAATCCTATTCACTTTCTACCGTGAATGTCTGTGTTTGTGGATTCCATTCTTTGGCTCCACAGACAAGAACTCCGATTCCCACCTCAAGAGCAGCCCCGAATACACAGCGGTAAGTTTTTATGGGCTGGGAAGTTTCACAGGCTAATGAATGGAAGGATTATTTCACCTGTTTGAGGGAAGGGCTTCTCTGGTGGCTCAGTCGTTAGAGAATCCACCTGCAATGTGGGAGAACTGGGTTTGATCCCTGGGTTGGGAAGATCCACTAGAGGAGGGCTGGCAACCCACTCCAGTACTCTTGCCTGGAGAATTCCATGGACAGAGGAACCTGGTGGGCTGAAGTCCAGGGAGATGCAAAGAGCCAGACATGACTGAGCGACTAAGCACAAAGATGCAATAACCAAAACAGTAAGATACTGGCACAAAAACAGACTCATACATCAATGGAACGGGATATAAATCCCAGAAATAAGCTCAGGCACATATGACCAATTAATCTTCAACAAAGGAGGCAAGAATATACAATGGAGAAAATACCATCTCTTTAAAAAGTGGTGCTGGGAAAACTGAACAGCTATGTGTGAAAGAATGAAATTAGGACATTCTGTAACCATACACAAAAGTAAACTCAAAGTGGTTAAAGACCAAAATGTAAGATCAGATACTATAAAACTCCTAGAGGAAAACATAGGCAGAACACTCTTTGACATAAACTACAGCAGTATCTTTTTGGATCTATCTCCTGGAGAAATGAGAATAAAAACAAAAATAAACATATAGGACCTAATTAAACTTAAAAACTTTTGTACGGTGAAAGAAACCATAAGCAAACTGAAAAGACAATCTACAGAATGCAAAAAGAAATATTTGCAAACCATGCAACTGACAAAAGATTAATTTCCAAAATACACAAACAGCTTATACAGCTCAGTATATAAAAAAAAAAATAACCCAATTTAAAAAAATGGGCAGAAGATCTAAACAGATACTTCTCCGAAGAAGAGATGGACAAAAAGCACATGAAAATATGCCTAACATTGCTGATTACTACAGAAATGCAAATCAGAAGTACAATGAGGTATCACTTCATACCAGTCAAAATGGCTATCTTTAAAATATTTGCAAATAAATTCTGGACACGGTGTAGAGAAAAAGTCATCTTCCCACACTGTTGGTGGGAAATGTAAATTGATATAGTCACTATGGAGAACAGTAGGGATGTTTCTTAAAAAACTGAAAATAGAGTTGCCATATGATCCTGCAATTCTACTCTTGGGCATTTATCTGGAGAAAACTATATTAGAAAAGATACACGAACCCCAGTGTTTATAGTAGCACTATAATAGCCAAGACATGGAAGCAACCTAAATGTCCATCTAAAGAGCAATAGATAAAGATGTGGTATATCTATGTATATATACAGTGGAATAGTATTCAGCCACGAAGACTAATGAATAATGCCCTTTGCAGCTACATGGATGGACCTGGAGATCTTCATACTAAATGAATGGATGTTTCAGTGCATTTTCCATCTCTCTGATCATCTGTCACTCACAGACATACCAAGAGATATACATAATAGCCCATTCTCTCTTCCACTGTGTGTGTGTGTATGCATGTATGTGTGTGTGAGAGAGAAGAAAGTTTGCATATTAGAATTATCTATATTTTAAAATCAACTTTTTTGACCAGTGAAAGTATTTAATGGATTATATAGATGGCTCCACAGATGAAGTTAATTATATTTTTATTCTCAACTTAGATATTGAACATTTTCAATCAATGGTGATTGAATTTAAAAGTTATAACATGACAGCAACATAATTGCCAATGTTAACTGACCTGAGTATTTCAGTGTATTTTCCAGCAAACATCATACTACCTGCCAGTACTACTGGCAGATTAGTTGGTATCTCACTTAACTAGTCCTTATAGCTAGTGTGAGAATATCAACTGAGTTTTTCCTATGAAGTGTTCTCCTTTAGAAACTGTAGACTGAGTAAGAAGCTTAGATTGTATCAGAATTCAGTTGAAGGAAATATGCAATATATTTGTGGTAATTAAGGAGATGATTAAAAGTTGGGGAATGGCTAACTCCAACTACTATGTGGTCAGTGTAAGTAGGTTGCCAGGGAAATTACAAAGTAGCTTAACAAAAAGTCATCCTTCATTGTTTGACAAAGTTAACCTTGTTAGTATCCATCCTGAACTGAGCTTGACCTGAATACATTTACAAATACTTATTTTGCTACATTTCTTTCATACTAATATGTTTAATTAGTGATCACAATAACTGAACAGAAGGCAAATACAGAGAGTAACTGCACTTCGTCATCAATCTTATGGAAGGAATTCACACCGCAGCATAAACTAGCATCTGTTTTAGAAACTGTGCAAAGAACTGACTCACTTGCTTGAGAATTACCAGCTTTATTTACTTATCCTGTAACATTAGGGTGATAGGGACTTATTTCTACTGCTCCTGTTCCCATACCAATCACGACAGACCAAAAAATGGCTCCCCAAAAATATCCATGTCAAATCCTTGGAAACTAAGAATGTTATCTTATTTGAGAAAAGGGTCTTTGCAGATATGTTTAACTTAAAATCTTGAAATGAGGAGATAATCCCATATTATCTGATTAGAGACAGACAGATGGACAGACAGGAAAGACACACACACAGAGAAGAGAGTCTGACAGATGCAGAGATTGGAGTGACACAGCCTAAATTAAGGAGGCCAAGGAATGCCAGGAGCCATTAATAGCTGGAAGAGTTCTCCCCTAGAAGCTTTAGAGGAATCATGTTCCTGTTGACACACTTTGATTGCAGAATTACAAACTCCAGAACAATGAGAGGATATATTTCTGTTGTTTTAAGCCACCAGGTTTGTGGGAATTTGTTATGGCAGCCCACATACATTTTTACACACTATTTGGATCAAGAAGATCCCTTAGAGGAGGAAATGTCAAACCATTCTAGTACTCTTGCCTGGAAAATCCCATAGAGAGGAGCCTGGCAGGCTGCAGTGCATGGGGTCACAAGGAGTCGGACATATGCAAACACGCATGCAGTATTAACATTGTTAGTTCAGTCTCCCTTAATCTAAAAGTTATGTTGAACCTGCTGCATGTTTTCCAAAAAATTACCATTGAAATAACTGTAGGTAAGTTTAAGCTGACTGTAACAGATGATGTGTCACAGGATCTGGTTCCATTTAATACAGTATTCTGGTTACTTCTTACTGCTTAAGAAATCACTCCAAACCTTCAGTTCAGTTCAGTCGCTCAGTCGTGTCCAACTCTTTGCGACCCCATGAATCGCAGCACGCCAGGCCTCCCTGTCCATCACCNGGAGGGGGGAGGTGGGGGTCGGGATTGGGAGTTCATGTACACTCGTGGCTGATTCATGTCGATGTATAGCAAAACAAATACAGTATTGTAAGGCAAACTAAAAAATAAAAATTAATTTAAAAAAATAAAATAAAATGTGATGATTATATTTTGCTGTTTATAAGATTTTTGTGATATTTATGATTTGTTTGATTTAAAAAATAAAGGCATGAATAAAATGTTTTAAAAAATAAAATAAAATATTGGATCTCTAAAACTTCAACTCAAAAATCAGATTATAATCATCATTCCTCAGCCAAAATGAAAATAATAAAAACAAACTTTTTTTAAATGAGATTTCTCAGAATAAAAGAGAGAGGAAAAAGAGAATAACATGATAGAAAATACTAATCTATTATTTATCTGGGCCCTTCAAATCCCCAAAAGCTGTAAACACAAAATGTGCTGAAAAGCAGGATACTAAAACAAGTCCCATTACTAAAGAAAGTCTGGGCAGTAAGAACTGTCCATTTATATTATCTCACTTTGCTTTTCACAATACTTTCCATTAAAAAAAAAAAGTCATCTCATTTTCCCGTGTTTCATCAAGGAATAATCTGGAAAGGAAAGGGGGTATAGACACTTGGGCTACATTCACTTTTTAAGAAGTAGGGAACCACACAGAATATCCTGAGCTTTATTTATGATATTTACATACTTGTGTATGAATTACTAAACAGGCACCTGAATATTTTTTTATTACACTTCACCTGTGACTTAGCCTCTAAAAACAATGATCACAGGGAAGTTCTGTCAAATACTAGTGAAAAAGTTAAATTAGGCTTTTAAAAGTCACTGTTCATTAACATTGCTTTGCCTATAGCTTTAATATATCTTTTGTGCCATATTATTTTACTTTTAAATTCTTTTTCCTTTTGCTTTTGATCTCCTATTTTTTGAACTAAGAAATGCAATGAAAAATAAATTGCATCAGATTAAAAGGTAATCACAAGAATAATTGAGAAAGTCTGAGTGACTCACTTTTCACTTTCATGCATTGGAGAAGGAAATAGCAACCCACTCCAGTATTCTTGCCTGGAGAATCCCAGGGACGGGGGACCCTGGTGGGCTGCCTCTATGGGGTCACACAGGGTTGTTCTATGGGGTCACACAGGGTTGTACATAACTGAAGCGACTTAGCAGCAACAGCAGCAATGTAAAAACTCAGAGTAAACTTGCTGTTAGAAATCTAAGTACTTCCTTTATGTTGACTGGAAAAAAAATGCACAACCTAAAAAAAAAGTTGAGAGCCATGTCTTACTTGGCGGACAAAACTGAGATCTTAAGCCTGGGACACAGCATCTCAAGTGGCTGTAAGGGGCTGGTCCGAAGTGATAAGGAAGGAGCCAGGATATATATGGGTTTTTGCAACAAAGACCAGGTAGTTGGGACATCAAAAGATTACTGTTAATTAAGGAAATTAGGTGTCTCAAGTTAAAGAATGTAGCACTTTTCTGTGTATGGGAAGACGCAAGTCTGGGCTCCCTAAAATCATTCTTCTGACCTGCAGCTCAGCTACCTGGGGCCAATATCCTGTGCTTTCTTACCCTAAGTGCCCTCGGGGCTCACCATTGGGGTGGCTAGAATGTGGCAGCTTGATGGCTGCAGCTTCCTTTTCTTGCTGATGTGCAGGCAACATTTTTCCATTAACATTTTTATTATGCAGGAGGAGGCCAGAGATTATGGCTCTGTTTATGATGTACACATACATCATGTCAGCCTTGAAAACTTGATCAACAGTAATGCCAAAGATGACAGGGACGAGAAAACTTGATTCCCTAGTGGAATGGCCTTATGTGGCCAAGATACAGGACTTTGAATCTAGTTAATAGGCGGGTGCTGGAAGTGGGGAAGAGAGTTCTTAAAAACATTAAGGGTCTGGATGGGGTATCAGATAAAACAGAGAAAGACATGAATGATAGAAATCCATGAGGGCAGTGGAATTCAGAAGACACAAGGACCAGCACTCTAGTTTAACAGGTCAGGAACGGATGGGGAGAATCCTTAGACATCCAGAGGCTGAAAAGACTCCCAAGCAGGAAAGCAAGAAGGACAGTGAGTTTCCAGTTAACTTCAGGCTTCTTCTGTTAAGAAAGCTGGGACCTGGGACCCTTCACCACAGTGCTTACATCTAGACAAACTTCTCCTCCAGCAACAAAATACAAAGAAACTATAGGCACTGATAATAACTGCATGCATGCACAGTTGGGGCAAAATACAGACAACACAATGCAAAAAGACCAAAAGGCCCAACTGCCACTTCTGAAGAGCTGTCGGGAAGGTGGGTGCAAAAGCAGAGGACTGTGCATGCCCCCTGCACACAAGATCACAAAGGGGCGGGCAAAACACTTCAGCCACTCCACAGCCCTGGACACACCCAATCCTCACCCAACATGTGGCAGTTCACCTCCCTCTCCAGTCCAGGAGAGAGCAAGCTAACCTGTTACTTGTTTTGGCTCCCCTATGCTGTAGCAGGAGCTCCAATAAAGCCATGTCTGAATCTCCAGTCTGGCTTCTGATAATTTCTATTGATTGGGGAAAGCCAAGAACCCTGGAACATAACACCAAGATCTAGAGGAGTAGGAAGCATAATCCAGGGCATGGGGTTCTACCATTAGGGAGACTGGCATTAGAACCACCCATGTGGGAATCTAGATGCCTGATAAAAGAGACCAAGGGGAAATAGACATACTTATTCTCTGAGGTCAAAGCTCTTTATTCCATACCCAGGACAGCACAGAGGCTTCCCTGGTGGCTCAGGGGTAAAGAATCTAGACACAGGCTGGATCCCTGAGTTGGGAAGATCCCCTGGAGAAGGGCATGGCAAAGCATTCCAGTATTCTTGCCTGGAGAATCACATGGACAGAGGAGCCTTGTGGACTACAGACCATAGGTCTCCAAAGAGTCAAATGATTTAGCAAGGACAACACAGAGACAAAGCCCTAGGCAGACAGAATTCACAGGCTGACCCACCAGAGTAGAGAAGCATGTGGCAGCAAAAACAAGAAAATTCCATCAGCTTCTCCTTCTTCTGTGTTTAGATGAGGACTTCCTTTCAGATGAAAATCGTAATAAAATTTCCCATTCTACAAGCTGATATATGCAGTAGTAGAGACAAATAAGCATTTAAACATATCAGGAACACAAGTAACGAGATCACAGAATACTGAAGATAGAATGACAAATTCAAACATCCCTTATTTGGCTGACTTTGTGGATTAAATGGACATGCTGAGCTATAAAACCACTGGGATAAAGCACTTTAAGACTTTGACCAAGAAATGGGGAGCAATTCCAAGATGGCAGATGAATGGGAGACCGCTTTCTTCCCTACAGATTCATCAAAAGATCATTTGAATGTTGAGCAGCTTCCACATAACAACTTCTGAATGCTGGCAGGGGACACGAGGCGCCCAAAAAGGCAGCTGAATCACTTTGAAAGGAGTCTTGAGACTACTGTAAGAGGAGGACCAAAACCCAGAGGCAGGAGGCTCAACTCCAGAAATTTAGAACATCACAGAACTCCTGACTCCAGGGAACATTAATAGACAAGAGCCCACCCCCAAAGTCTCTATACCTACACTGAAACCAAGCTACAGCCAAGAGCCAACAAGTTCCAGTGCAAGACATACCACACTAACTCTCCAGCAAAACAGAAACACAACACTGAACACTAAAAGACAGACTGCCCAAAGCCATACCAAACCCATAGACACCACCAAAACTCGCTACTGGACACTTCATTGTACTCCAGAGAGAAGAGATCAAGCTCCAACTACCAGAACACAGACATAAGCTCCCCCAACCAGGAAACCTTGATAAGCCACTGGTTCAACCCCATCCAAGGGAGCAGATTCCACAATTAAGAGGAACCATGACTTTCCAGCTTGCAGAAAGGACACCCCAAATACAACAATCTAAACAAAACAAAAAGGCAAAGAAATATTCAGAAGTTAAAGGAACATGATAATAACCCACCAAACCAACAATAGAGGAAGAGATAAGGAGTCTACCTGAACAAGAATTCAGAATAATAATAGCAAAGGTGATGAAAAATATTGAAAACAAAATGGAGTTACAGATAAATACACTAGAGACAAGGATTGAGAAGATGCAAGAAATGCTTAACAAGGATCTAGAGAAATAGAGTCAGTCAATAGTGAACAATGCAATTACTGAGATTAAAAACACTCTGGAGGGAACAAACAGTAAAGTAACTGAGGCAGAAAAGAATATGTGAGGTGGAAGATAGAATGGTTGAAATAAATGAAGTGGTGAGGAAAAAAGAAAAAAAATAAAAATAAATGAGGACGACCTCAGAGACCTCTAAAACAATGTTAAATATCCCAACATTCAAATGTTAAATACCTCAATATTCATGGGTGTCCCAGAAGAAGAAGACAAAAAGAAGGGGCGTGATAAAATACTTGAGCAGATAATAGTTGAAAACTTCCTTAAAATGGGGAAGGAAATAGCCACCCAAGTCTAAGAAACCCAGAGAGTCCCAAACAGGATAAATCCAAGGTGAAACACCCCCAAGACACATATTAATTCCACTAACAAAAATGAAAGACAAAGCACAAATATTAAAAGCAGCAAAGGAAAAGCAACAAATAACACACAAGGGGATCCCCATAAAGATAACAGCTGATCTTTCAATAGGAACTCTTCAGGCCAGAAATGAATGGCAGGATATACTTAAAAGTGATGAAAGAGAAAAACCTATGACCAAGATTTCTCTACCCAGCAAGGATCTCATTCACATATGAAGGAGAAGTCAAAAGCTTTACAAATAAGCAAAAGGTGAGAGAAGTCAGCATCACCAAACCAGCTCTTCAACAAACGCTAAATGATCCTCTCTACACAGGAAACACAGAAAAGGTTTATAAAAATGAACCCAAAACAAGTAAATGTGACAGGATCATACTTAGCAATAATTACCTTAAATGTACATGGGACAAAACTGGCCAAAAGACAAAAGACAAAACTGGCCAAATGGATACAAAAACAATACCCCTATATATGCTGTCTAAAAGAGACCCACCTCAAACCTAAGGACACATAAAGACTGAACGTCAGAGGGGCTAGAAAAAATATTTCATGCAAATGGAGACCAAAAGAAAGCAGGAGTAGCAAAAAGGTTTATAAAAATGAACCCAAAACAACAAAGTAAATGTGACAGGATCATACTTAGCAATAATTACCTTAAATGTACATGGGACAAAACTGACCAAAAGACAAAACTGGCCAAACGGATACAAAAACAATACCCCTATATATGCTGTCTAAAAGAGACCCACCTCAAACCTAAGGACACATAAAGACTGAACGTCAGAGGGGCTAGAAAAAATATTTCATGCAAATGGAGACCAAAAGAAAGCAGGAGTAGCGATACTCATATCAGAGAAAATAGACTTTGAAATAAAGACAAAGAAGGAGACTACATAATGATCAAGGGATCAATCCAATAAGAAGATATAACAATTATAAATATATATGCACCCAACATAAGAGCACTTCAATATGTAAGGCAAATGCTAACAAGTATGAAAGGGGAAATTAATAGTAACGCAATAATAGTGAGGGAATTTAATAATCCACTCGCTCACACCTATATATAGATCAACAAAACAGAAAATTAGAAATGAAACACAAGCTTTAAATGATATGCCAGACCAGTTAGACCTAATTGATATCTACAGGCATTTCACCCAAAAACGAGGGATTTCACCTTTTTCTCCAATGGACACGGAACATTCTCCATAGAGAATGGATAGATAGATCACATCCTGGGCCACAAATCTAGCCTTGGTAAATTTTTAAAAATTGAAATATGCAAGTCAAGGATCTTTTCTAGTCACAATGCATTAAGATTAGATGTCAACTACAGTAAAAATATATATATATATATGAAAACACTAACAAATGGAGACTAAACAATATGCTTCTGAATAAACAATAGATCACAAGAGGTATCAAAAATGAAATCAAAATATGCATAGATGCAAAAAAAAAAAAAGTGAAAGCACAACAACCCAAAACCTATGAATTCAGTATAAGCAGTACTAAGAGGAAGGTTCATAGCAATACAAGCCTACCTAAGAAACAAGAGAAATCTCAAATAAACAAAGGTTACACCTAAAGCAGCTAGAAAAATAAGAACAGAAAAACCTCAAAGTTAACCTTCCTGACTTCAGATTATACTTCAAAACTACACCTATGGACACCTTATCTCTGACAAAGGAGGCAAAAATATACAACGGAGAAAAGACAATCTCTTTAACAAGTGATGCTGGGAAAACTGGTTAACCATGTGTAAAAGAATGAAACTGGGAGACTTTCTGACACCATACACAAAAATAAACTTAAAATAGATTAAAGATCTAAATGTAAGATTGGAAACTATAAAACTCTTAGAGAAAAACAAAGGCAAAACACTCTCTGACATAAATCATAGCAAGATCCTCTATGACCCACCTCCCAGAGTAATGGAAATAAAAACAAAAATAAACAAGTGGGACCTAATTAAACATAAAAGCTTTTGCACAACGAAGGAAACTATATGCAAGGTGAAAAGACAGCCTTCAGAATGGGAGAAAATAATAGCAAAGGAAACAAGAGATGAAGAATTACTCTCCAAAATATACAAGCAGTTCATGCAGCTAAATACCAGAAAAACAAACTAATCAAAAAGTAGTTGAAAAAAATAAACAGACATTTCTCCAAAGTAGACATACAGATGGCTAATAAACAGATGAAAAGATGCTAAACATCACTCATTATCAGAGAAATGCAAATGAAACCCACAATGAGGTGTCATCTCATGCTAGTCAGAATGGCTGCCACCACAAAGTCTACAAACAATAAACGCCAGAGAGGGTATGGAGAAAAGACAACCCTCTTACACTGTTTGTGGGAATGTAAACTGGTACAGCCACTATGGAGAACAGTGTGGAAATTCCTTAAAACCTGGAAATAAAACGGCCATACAACCCAGCAATCCCACTGCTGGGCATACACACTGAGGAAGCCAGAATTGAAAGAGACACATGTAAACCAGTGTTCACTGAAGCACTGTTTACAATATCTAGGACATGGATCAAACTAGATGTCCATCAGCAGTGAATGGATAAGAAATGTGTGGTACATATACACAATGGAATATTACTCAGCTATAAAAAGGAACACATTTGAGTCACTTCTAATGAGGTGGATGAAACTGGAGTCTATTATATAGAGTGAAGTAAGTCATAAAGAGAAACACCAATACAGTATATTAACATATATAAATGGAATTTAGAAAGATGGTAACTAAAATCCTATATGCAAGGCAGCAAAAAGACACAGATGTAAAGACAGACTTTTGGACTATGTTGCAGAAGGCAAGGGTAGAATGATATGAGACAATAGCATTGAAACATGTATATTACCATATGTAAAACAGATGACCAGTGCAAGTTCAATGCATGAAGCAGGGCACTCAAACACAGCGCTCTGGGACAACACAGAGGGATGGGGTGGCGAGGGAAGGGGAAGGGAGGCTCAGGATTGGGTGACACATGTGTACCCATGGCTGATTCATGTGAATGTATCGCAAAAACCACCACAATATTGTAAAGTAGTTATCCTCCAATTAAAATTAATTAATTAATTTTTAAAAATATTTTGATCAATAAATGGAGCTTCACAAATATCAGTTGTTTTAAATAAGATTTAGCCTAAGTTAAGGTAATGAACAACTGACTTTATTAATTTTATTTGTAAGTCCATTCTTGCCTAAGAAAATGACAGAATCTCACACTAACTTCTGATTTACTGGAATTTCCATTTAACAAACGCATCTGGACTTATAAGAAAGCAAACAGCAGAGTTTTTATTATCTTCTGTTCAGTAGATTCTCCTGTCAGTTTTCCAGCTATGCTATTTCTGACAAGTTTTTCTAAGGCTTAGCCCACACATGGGTAGCAGGCAGAAGCCCCACTATAGCTCTCTTCATAATTATTGAGAGGATGAGGCAGAAGAGCAGACTGGACCATGTTTCCTTACTGCTCTGTCACTACACCTGAGAGACACACAGATGTTGATTAACATGCATGTTAACTTTGGATGCACCCTGGCGTCATAGGCCCATGCCCCTTCTGTTATTTCCAGATGTTCACCCAGACAATCGAAAGTTCCTAATGCAAGATAGGTGACTCTCCTGTGCAGCCAGGATTAAAACCACAGGGTCAAGGGCTTAGAATTCACAGTTTTGGATTCAGGCAAGTCACTTCACCCGTCTGTTTCCTGACCTGTACAAAAACATCTACTTCTCAAGGGGCTTCCCTAGTTGCATAGATGGTAAAGAATCTGACTGCAATGCAGAAGACCTGGGTTCAATCCCTAGGTCGGCAAGATCCCCTGGGGGAAGGAATGACAATCTACTCCAGTATTCTTGCCTGGAGAATCCTATGGACAGAGGAGCCTGGAGGGCTGAAGTCCATGGGGTCCCCCAAAGAATCAGAGATGACTGAGTAACAATCACTTCACTTTCTCAGCATTGATATAAGAGTTAAGTCATCTATAATATTTAAGTTCTGGAACCTGTAAACTGTCAATAACAGTTGGATTTTGCCTTTAGGTAGAACCTAAAAGTCCATATTAGTAGAAACTGTTGACTGAAAATAATGCATAAAAACTGAGTGTGCTGTGTGAGTGTGTATGAGTGAGAAATACCGAGGACCTAAGCCTGGGAGACAGGCTCTATGATGTCTCTAAGGGGCTGCTCTGCAAAGGTAAGAGAGGAGCCAGGATATATAGGAGATTTTTTGCCAAAGAACCGCTACAAAATAACAGACATTTGAACATCAAACGATTACTGCTGGACTCACAAACATACAAAACAAACTTATGGTTACCAAAAGGCAAAAGGGGTGGAGTGGGGGGGGGGTTAAATTAGGGGTTTGGATCAGCAGATAAGAACTACTATATGTAAATTAGATAAACAACAAGGACCTACCATAGAGCACAGGAAATTATATTTGATAGCTCCAATAAACTATAATAAAGTGAAAGTGAAGTCGCTCAGTCATGTCCAACTCTTTGCGACCCCATAGACTGTAACCTGCCAGGTTCTTCCATTCATGGGATTTTCCAGGCAAGAATACTGGAGTGGGTTGCCATTTCCTCTCAAGGAGATCTTCTCGACCCAAGGACTGAACCCAGGTCTCCCGCATTGTAGGCAGATGCTTTACTGTCTGAGCCACCAGGGAAGTCCTATCTAAAAGTAGAAACATTGTAAACCAACTATCCTTTGATTACAAAAAATAAAAGATTACTGCTAATGAAAGGAAAAACAAATATCTCAGGTTAAGGACTTAGCACTTTTCTTGGTTTGGGAAGATGCAAGGCTCTGGGCTCACTGAAACCATTCCTTTATCTGTCTCAAATTTCTGGCATCAGTGTCCTGTTGTTCTCCATCTTGAACCCTCTCAGAGCACACAGTAAGGGATGCTAATAGGCTAACAGCTTGATGGCCACAACATCCTTTGTTTACAATATCCTTCTGCTCCTTGGAAGAAAAGCTATGACCAACCTAGGTAGCATATTGAAAAGCAGAGATATTGCCAACAAAGGTCCATCTAGTCAAAGCTATTGTTTTTCCAGTAGTCATGTATGGATGTGAGAGCTGGACTATAAAGAAAGCTGAGTGCCAAAGAACTGATGCTTTTCAACTATGGTGTTGGAGAAGACTCTTGAGAGTCCCTTGGAATGCAAGGAGATCAAACCAGTTAATCCTAAAACAAATCAGTTCCTGATTATTCATTGGAAGGACTGATGCTGAAGCTGAAGCTCCAATACTTTGGCCACCTGATGCGAAAAGCTGACTCATTGGAAAAGACTCCAATGCTGGGAAAGATGGAAGGCAGGAGGAGAAGAGGATGGCTGTCAGGAGCCACATTAGGCGTTCCTGACAAAATGGAGGCATGGCCCCAACCCCCTCTTCTTATCTCACAGGAACGGGCACAGGATGAAGGAGTTAGGCCTTGTGATTCTGACTTGTTCTTTCCTTTCTTCAGTTGAGTTGGCTGGAAAAAATGGTAAGGTGCTTGAAAGAAGCATGAGAAAGCACAAAGCCTTCTACAGTTGTGCCCAGAAAATAATCTATAAAATAACCATTGACATTTGTTCAAGGATCTTTACAAAGAAGTCCCAGAATGAGCACATAGGCTGCAGCTTGAGGGCATAGGAAGGATTATTATCTGAGACCTGTTTGTGAGGGGAATGTTTATGGCAAAAGAAGTTTGCTGAGTTTAGGGTTTCAGTTCAGTTCAGTTCAGTTGCTCAGTCGTGTCCGACTCTTTGCGACCCCATGAATCGCAGTACGCCAGGCCTCCCTGTCCATCACCAACTCCCAGAGTTCACTCAGACTCACGTCCATCGAGTCCGTGATGCCATCCAGCCATCTCATCCTCGGTCGTCCCCTCCTCCTCCTGCCCTCAATCCCTCCCAGCATCAGGGTCTTTTCCAATGAGTCAACTCTTTGCATGAAGTGGCCAAAGTACTGGAGTTTCAGCTTTAGCTTCATTCCTTCCAAAGAAATCCCAGGGTTGATCTCCTTCAGAATGGACTGGTTGGATCTCCTTGCAGTCCAAGGGACTCTCAAGAGTCTTCTCCAACACCATACTTCAAAAGCATCAATTCTTTGGCACTCAGCCTTCTTCACAGTCCAACTCTCATATCCATACATGACCACTGGAAAAACCATAGCCTTGACTAGATGAACTTTAGTTGGCAAAGTAATGTCTCTGCTTTTGAATATACTATCTAGGTTGGTCATAACTTTTCTTCCAAGGAGTAAGTGTCTTTTAATTTCATGGCTGCAATCACCATCTGCAGTGATTTGGGAGCCCCCAAAAGTAAAGTCTGACACTGTTTCTACTGTTTCTCCATCTATTTCCCATGAAGTGATGGGACCAGATACCATGATCTTCGTTTTCTGAATGTTGAGCTTTAAGCCAACTTTTTTATTCTTCACTTTCACCTTCATCAAGAGGCTTTTGAGTTCCTCTTCACTTTCTGCCATAAGGATGCTGCCATCTGCATATCTGAGATTATTGATAGTTCTCCCGGCAATCTTGATTCCAGCTTGTGTTTCTTTCAGTCCAGTGTTTCTCATGGTGTACTATGCATATAAGTTAAATAAGCAGGGTGACAATATACAGCCTGACTACTCCTTTTCCTATTTGGAACCAGTCTGTTGTTCCATGTCCAGTTCTAACTGTTGCTTCCTGACATGCATATAGGTTTCTCAAGAGGCATACCAGGTTTCTCAAGAGGAATACCAGGTGGTCTGGTATTCCATCTCTTTCAGAATTTTCCACAGTTTACTGTGATCCACACAGTCAAAGGCTTTGGCATAGTCAAGAAAGCAGAAATAGATGTTTTTCTGGAACTCTCTTGCTTTTTCCATGATCCAGCGGATGTTGGCAATTTGATCTCTGGTTCCTCTGCCTTTTTGAAAACCAGCTTGAACATCTGGATGTTCACGGTTCACATATTGCTGAAGCCTGGCTTGGAGAATTTTGAGCATTACTTTACTAGCATGTGAGATGAGTGCAATTGTGCAGTAGTTTGAGCATTCTTTGGCATTGCCTTTCTTTGGGACTGGAATGAAAACTGACCTTTTCCAGTCCTGTGGCCACTGCTGAGCTTTCCAAATTTGCTAGCATATTGAGTGCAACACTTTCACAGCATCATCTTTCAGGATTTGAAACAGCTCAACTGGAGTTCCATCACCTCCACTAGCTTTGTTCATAGTGATGCTTTCTAAGGCCCATTTGACTTCACATTCCAGGATGTCTGGCTCTAGGTGAGTGATCCCACCGATTATCTTGGTCGTGAAGATCTTTTTGTACAGTTCTTCTAGCTAGAAGCCTTTTTAGGAGATAATAATCTTAACATGCTAGGTGAAACAGGATTCAGAAAGATAAGAAATAAATGAGGAATGTAGCATGAGTTACAGTGTAATCACAAGTTAAGTACAGTAAATCTCGGTGGGAAAACTAAAATTGTCAAAGTATAAAAGAGAACCTGAAGCTTGAAATAAACATGTAGTCCTGTACTATGAGTCAAAGGCTACATCATTATCGCCGACACCATTCACCTCTTTAGGTTGAATCCCTGGCTGCTGGAGCTGGACTCTGGCAGATGGTAGAGGATGAGATGACTGGATGGCATCACCGACTCACTGACATGAGTTTGGGCAAGTTCTAGGAGTTGGTTATGGACAGGGAAGCCTGGCATGCTACAGTCCATTGGGTAGCAAAGAGTCGGACACAACTGAGCTAATGAACTGAACTCAAGGCAGAAGACATTCTTAGTCCACACCTTATTAGTCTACTTTTTGATGATATCGGTACCTTTTATGAAAGCAACATTGATATACATCCCCTTGTATGGAGGGAAAAATCTTTTTCCTCTGTCCTTCTAAGTTCTTGAATGGGACTCCTATAACAAAAGATAGATTAACATAAGAAAATCATACAAGTTAACCTAACACAAGTTTTATGTCACACAAAAGCCTTTAAAAGGAAATGAAGAAAATATCAACTACAAATTGGCACTTGCCATCTACTTCTATGAGCTTCCTCAGTGGCTCAGTGGTAAAGAATCTGCCTGCAAGGCAGGAGTTGCAAGAGACATAGGTTCAATCCCCAGGTCGAGAAGATCACTGGAGGAGGGAAAGGCAACCCACTCTAGTATTCTGGCCTGGAGAATTCCATGAACAGAGGAGTCTGGGAGGCTACAGTCCATGGAGTTGCAAAGAGTTGGACATGACTGAAGCAATTTAGCACGCATGCACACATCTACTCCTATGAGGGTTAAATTCTGTGCTGCTACAGCTGCTGACCTTCAACACCCCCTGAAAGGTGTTCAGTGTAGGGAGAAGGAGTGAGGCTTCTGTGCTCAGGGAAAAACTGGCAGAACAGGTCTTCAGATAGGGATTTTCAGAAGGTTTTATGATCCTAATTTTTATACCTTCCCATATCTAGAAAAGCACTAAAATCCTTACATGGTGGCGACTGTTCCTTGGGACTAGTAGAAACCTTCTGCAAAAAAAAATATGTGCTTGATTTCACGCACTCCCCCTTCACCACAGTCACACAAAGACGGACTGTCCCCCTGCCTCTTGGGAGCAGTTTCTCAGAGCTATCTGAGTGCTCTCCTGGGCTGCTGTCCTCATTTTGCCCAAAATAAAACAACTCACAACTTCATGCTGTGCATTTTTTAAGTCGACAAAACAGTGTTAATGTAGGTTTCATGAATCCTGGAGAGTCTTCGAAAGATGGAAGAAGACAGAGCCTGAGCTCAGTGCAGAGAATACTGGGAAACAGCAAGCCCTATTGGCTTGGATTCTCCTCAGTCCCCCTATATCTTGAGAGATAAGGAGGCTCCTTCCTCTGGGTATAGAGAGGACACCTCTCATGTGAGGGTCTTATGATCTGTTTCAGAAGAATATTAGCAAATCCTTCCTGCAGCTGCCATTTCTCAAATTCTTCCAGTTTACAACAGTCTACATGCCAAGTAGTCAAATTTTGATGTAGGGTGCCCTAAGCCCATTCATCCCTAAATAAATAACACCCTCATTTCAAGTGACCGGTTTGGTAAAAATAAGCTTCCACACTAAGGAAATGGGCAGGAAATGCCTGAAAGGAAGTGAGGTGTATTGCAATACATACACACACACACACACACACACATCAGAATTTTACCATTTATGACAGATGAAGCAAAGAAAACACAAAAGAAAATGAAAGAGACCTAAAGAGGAAATTCAATGCCTGCCTATAGAGAAAAGAGTGTTTATCACACCTGATAATATGTCTTCTTTGCTTTTATGGAATGGAAACAGTGACAGACTTTTTCTTCTTGGGCTCCAAAATCACTGCAGCCATGAAATTAAAAAACACTTGCTCCTTGGAAGAAAAGCTATGACAAATCTAGACAGCATATTAAAGCAGAGACATTATTTTGTCAACAAAGGTTCATATAGTCAAAGCTATGGTTTTTCCATTAATCATGTATGGATGCGAGAGTTGGACCATAAAGAGAGCCAAAGAATTGATCCTGTTGAACTGTGGTGCTAGAGAAGACTCTTAAGAGTCTCTTGGACTGCAAGGAGATTAAACCAGTCAATCCTAAGGGAAATCAGTCCTGAATATTCATTGGAAGGACTGATGCTGAAGCTGAAGCTCCAGTACTTTGGGCACCTAATGGGAAGAACTGGCTCATTGAAAAGACCCTGATCCTGGGAAAGATTGAAGGCAGGAGGAGAAGGGGATGACAGAGGATGAGATGGTTAGATGGCATTACTGACTCGATGAACATGACTCTGAGCAAGCTCTTGGGGTTGGTGATCTACAGGGAAGCCTGGCATGTTGCAGTCCATGTGGTCACAAAGAGTCAGACATGACTCAGTGACTGAACTGAACTGAACTGATCGTTTTATTTAATGAAACTTCATCATCCACCCAGTTATAAGGATAATTGCACATGTCTGAGTCCAACGTGACTACTGATACTCTTTCAGGCAGTTTCAACAGGCTCATCAATAGATAAAATAAGAACTGAGACTTCAGGGAGCACATCAGAAGGTGAATTAAACATTTTACACAGAGTCAGAAGGCAGCAGATTTACCAATGCAGTGTTGACACAGAACATTTTTTCCCTTTGGCTACGTGGAGAGATCACCTCTGTGCCCCACAGGGCTGAAATGGAAAAATGAGCTCTGGATGACTTCACATTCTGATCCCCAAAAGAGGACCCTGCCACTTGTGTAATACATATGGACACAACAAAGTAACACACCCTCTTAGCCTGTATTTGGACTGCCATTAGCCCCTCCACGTCCCAGCCACAGGAGAGCATGCATGCGGGCTTCCTTTCTACACAGTGCGGTCTACCTCTTTGTCTCACTCGGCCCAAACAGGGCTCCAAATAGGGTGAGAAGTGGTACCTTTTCTGTCCTACCGATAGGGGTGTCATTAACAGAGCCAAGCTAACAACACTTAACCCTCGTGCTGTTGCAGAAACAAGGAAGCGTCGGCACAGAGGAGTTAATAATCCCAGAACAAGTCCCAGACACATGCTCAGGAAAAATCACTTGCCATCACAGCGACTCCAGTTTAAACCTGAAGAGGTCTATATTCAAATGGAATAGATTATGGTTTTTCTATAAGCTGTTGAAGAAGTTTCTCTGTATTCTATGTGAGATCATTATTATAAAAGACTTTGAAAAATAAAAACCAAACCTAACGACATTTCTCCAAAGAAGACATACCGATGGCCAACAGGTACCACATACAGATATCCAGAAAAAAATACTCAACATCACTAATTAGCAGAGAAATGCAAATTAAAGCTACAATGAGGAACCATCTCACACCAGTCAGAATGGTCATCATCAAAAATTCTACAAACAATAAATGCTGGAGAGGGTATGGAGAAAAAGGAATCCTCCTACACAGCTGGTGGGAATGTAAATTGGTGCAGCCACTATGAAGAACAATATGGAGGTTCCTTAAGAAACTAAAATAGAACCAATATATGATCCAGCAGTCCCACTTCTGGGCATATAGCTGGAGAAAGCTCTAATTCCAAAAGTTACATGTAGCCCAGTGTTCACAATAACCAAGACGTGAAACAACCTAAATACCCACCAACAGCTGACTGGATAAAGATGTGGCATATATACACAATGAAATACTACTCAGCCACAGAAAAGAATGAAATAATGCCTGCCTGCTGGAGTAGGGGGCTGCACTGCCCCTGGCTGGGTGGGTGTGGGAGTGTGTGAGTGAGAGACAATCGCCAGCCTCCCTCCTGCAGGGGAAGAGTCCCCGACACTGGCCTTGAGCAGCATCATGTGACAATCAGTCCCTCCTATTTGGACCAGAACAGCCTTTGGGCCAAATGGACCCCTTCCCAGCACTGCGGATGGGGGTGAAGAGACCCTGGGCCCTGACTCCATCCTGCCCCCTGGCAGTGGCGGCCGGTGAGCCCTGGACCCGCGGTTGAGGTCCCACCCTCGGAGGCGGGAAGTATAGCTGGATATTTTTTGGACTGGGTAGAATATTTTTTCAGGCTCCAATCCCTTCCTTGATGTGGGCCCCTGTGGGTGGTCTGTTGTCTTCAGAAGTTGTGGGTGTAGAAGGAGGATCTGCATGGTCTGAACTTAGGGTGGGGGAGGGATAAATACCACATCCCTCGGCCCTCCCACTGTGGCTGAGGTTGCATTTCATTTTGGACAGAGACTGAAGACCCCGGCCTTGGAATGGAAGGGACCCAGGCTCCCTGTCCCTTACCGTGAAAAGACCTATTCCATAGCCTTTGGCTGCAGATCTGTGGGACCCTCCCAACCTGTTCCAGAAACTTCCGTCTCCCGGGGGGGGGCGAGGCGTTTGGATGGCACGAGTGTGGACCCAAACTGGCCCTGCCAGGATCCAGAGGCAGCACCTAGGGTCCCAAGGAGGGGGTCTGCGCCGTGGTGAGATACCTTAGCCTGGGGTCGGGGGGAGAGGTGGGGCAGGCCTAACCTTGTTTCCCTTTGTGTCTGTTTGAATGCCCCCTCCCCGTTTTGTCCCAGCGCTGGCCGGAGCTTGTCCACAGGAGGTGGACTGTGGTCTGAGGACCCAGGGAGCTGAGAACTCGCCCCTCCGCCCCTCTCCAGTGTCTGGGGGCTCGAAGGGACTGATAGTCACTGGGACCTGGTAGCTGTGGCCTCTAGAGGTGGGTAGAGGGGGAGGGCCCCAAGGGACTTTGCTTTGGGGTGACCCCCTCCCCCCTGCCCTCCTGGCCTCATCCTGGTATTTAATTAAACGTCTTTTTTAAACTGCCCCCCACCAAAAAAAATGCCATTTGCAGGAACATGGATGGATTTAGAGATCATCGTAGTATGGGAAGTAAGTCAGAAGAGAAAGACAAAGACAACATGATATCACTCATATGAGATGTCTAAGGGGGCTCGAAGGGACTGATAGTCACTGGGACCTGGTAGCTGTGGCCTCTAGAGGTGGGTAGAGGGGGAGGGCCCCAAGGGACTTTGCTTTGGGGTGACCCCCTCCCCCCTGCCCTCCTGGCCTCATCCTGGTATTTAATTAAACGTCTTTTTTAAACTGCCCCCCACCAAAAAAAATGCCATTTGCAGGAACATGGATGGATTTAGAGATCATCGTAGTATGGGAAGTAAGTCAGAAGAGAAAGACAAAGACAACATGATATCACTCATATGAGATGTCTAAAATATGACACAAATGAACTTTCTCACAAAACAGAAACAGACTCACATAGAAAACAAACGTGGGTATCAAAGAGGAAAGGGAGTAGGGGAAGATAGATTAGCAGATACAAACTGCCATATATAAAATACACAAATAACAAGGTCCTACTATATAATACAGAGAATTATATTCAATATCCTGTATAAATCATAATGAAAAAGACTACACATACATGTATAATTGAATCACTTTGCTGTACATTGGAAACTAATACAACATTGTAAATCAACTATACTTTGATCTAAATAAAATAAAAGCCCTAAAAGAAATTTATTACCAGCCCAATTAACAGTTGCATAATCTATTCCAAAGAATTCTCTTCATGCTTATGCCTCATTTCATGGCTCTGCCAATTTTTAAACCAGCACAGTTAGTATACCCGGTTGGTTCTTGTTAGGTAGGCAGAATAGGAAAAAGGAGTCCAAAATGGCGGTGGCTAAAACACAAGGAAAGGAAAAGCCCTCGAAAATAGAACAAAAGAAGGTCCGAGGACCAGAGTGAAGACTTCAGGTAGAACAAACAGGCCTCCTGGCTGGCCCAATTTGCATAGGGCAGGCCCAGGTGGAGGAAAACATATAAAAGGAGGAGCCAAAGCGCTTTCTCTCTCTCTCTCCCCAGTGTTGTGTTCTTTCTCTCTCTCTCTCCCTCTCTCTCCCTCTCTCTCTCTCCCTCCCCCACATGCTCCTCCACTCTCTTCTCTTCAAGTCTTTGGCTTGGCATGCCCTCACGCTTTGAGGATGGATTCTCCTGCTATCTTCTAAATAAAATAGAGCTGTAACACTGATTTGCCTAAGAGCTGTAACACGGTTTGTCCAAGACCCGAGAGCTGTGATGCGCTCAGGGCTTTAATGTCCGTCGCTCCAAATCTTTGTTGTGATGAGACAAAGAACCAAGGAACATACACTCGCATGACACTTCTTGTCACTTATCTTGGTAAAAGCCTGCTTAACACACATGGGCAAAGCTAAGAGATACTAAGATAATTTTAAAAGTTAAAAAAGGAGTCAAAATCTGACATATTTTAATTTACTTTATGTAAAAACACATAATTTGCCAATATAATAATATAGAATGAAAGCCTTTTCTTTAAGTATGAACCTGCTGATTGAAATAATGAAATATCTTTCTTGCAGTAACCCATGAGTCTTAGTGTATATTTTATTGAAACAGAGTGAAAACCTAAAGACTCCTTAAGTAAAACATTTTGGGGAGTTTCAGATCTTCCCCAATCTTTTATAGTCATCTTGCCCCTTCTATAATTCAACAGAATTATGTTTTATTTACCTTTATCATCTTTCTAAAGTACTCAAGTTGGTCTTCATAGAAAAAAATACCCTTTTTATCCATAGTCAATGTCATTAGTTTATGGTATTAACTTATATAATATAAAAATATATGCATCTGTCATAAAAAGGTTTGGAAACCAATTCATTCTTGGCAAGAAAACTAACCAATTGATACAGGAAGAAGAATCTGGGCATGCATGTAGTCTTGTAATCTTCTATGTACCCTGACCATAAGTTAGTATATGTTTCCAGGGGAATGAAGAACTTGTAAGATTTCACTGAGTCAGTCTATGAGGTGAATTTAAAGAATGATTCTATTTTACGAATATCTTAATGCCAACTGAATGTTCACCTGCCCTCTTAAACTGACTGTAAACTCCATAAGATGGATCTCCCTAAGAAGCTAACACTTAACTCACAAACCAGCCAGATATCCAGACTAATTTTCACAAGAAAGAAAGAAAAGAAAAAGAAAGTGAAGTTGCTCAGTCGTATCCGACTTTTTGCGACCCCGTGGACTGTAGCCTGCCAGGCTCCTCCATCCTGGGATTTTCCAGGCAAGAATACTGGAGTGGGTTGCCATTTCCTCTCCAGGGGATCTTCCTGACCCAGGGATCGAACCCAGGTCTAACCACAGTGCAGGCAAAACGATGTTGGATTCATGATCTCCAAAGAAGATTTAGCTTTGGGACCAGGGACCAGGCTCAATGACTTGAGAGCTTTTGTGTAGCAGAGTTTAATAAAGTATAAAAGGACAGAGAAGAATTGGTAATTCTTTACCAATTTTTTTTTTCATGAAATATATTTAAAAAGTGAAATCATTAGTGAGAGAGCTAATCCTTAGGCAGATAAGGAGTCCAGGGTCCTCAAGGAGGAAGGGTTCCAGGGCCCTCGAGGAGGAGAAAAGGACAAATTGATTTTTTTCCCTACATTTTTTTTTTAATCTTAGTCAATATAACAATGTATCTTGCTCAAGGACATGTTTCTCCTTAACAAGAACCTTCTGACTAATCTTATTAAGAAGTATGTTATGGGAGTGGGTCTGGTAAGACCTTTCCATTACTAGTTCTAATCTTGTTAATTTAAGATATATGTTGGGAGAATGGGTCTGGTAAAAGTATATAAGGCCTTGATAAGACTAGCAAGTGAGGTACTCTTCATCCCCCTTCTGATGGCTATGTCAGAAGCTCTCTCTGTCCTTTTATACTTTAATGAAACTCTGCTACACAAAAGCTCTTGAGTGATCAAGCCCGGTCCCTGGTCCCAAAGCAAAATCTTCTTTGGAGATCATGAATCTGACATCATTCACCATAACCTGTCATTAGTAAATCATTTAGGAGTCAGTCTATCTAACTGCAAAGCCACAGGTGCCTATTTTCAGATCATTTTATATCTCTGGTTTTAAACTGTGAATGCTGTTATGTTTAAATATGCTTTTAAAAGTACATAACAAGAAGCTTAGGCTATAACTGAAAGCAGAGTGAAGCAGAAGCAGGTCAGTAAATGATCCAGAAACCTTACAGGACCATGCTAAACAGTGCCAGCAGAGAAGAGTTTAATGAAGAAGCCATATCTTCATTTTTAAATTAGCAATAACACACTAAGTGAAGGAGAAGAATATTGCAATGGAACTATAGGAAAGTTAGTGATGGTGGTGATAAAAATCAGAGGAGGATTCACACAGAACAATCCACTCAACTGTTTCTTCCTCTCTCCACTGTGTCAAATGAGAAAGTTTTAGGAAGAAAGGAGATTTCCCACAGCTGATCAGGAATGAATGATACAATGAAGGCCCCACTTCTCCACTGAATAGCTGAAAAGAATGAAGAAGTCGTTTGTGGCTGAAAGAGGGACGCAGCTGCCAGCTATGGGCCCCAGAAAATGGGACCTGAATGCAGAATACTTCCAGAATGAACCTGTTTGACTCAAGGCTGGGTAGAAGCAGCGTGAGGTGTGTAACAGAGCCATAAACAGCAAAGTTTGATGTTTTCTCACTAACTTTCAACTACTGCTCACATTTCTTGGAATCTTACACAATCTGAATGTCATTTTTTTAAAGTTTTTGTTAATATCAATAATTGACTACTTAATTAACAGTCCTATTTCCATGGCAAAAATCTGAATGGAAGTGTGGGCTCTTCTCTGTACCACAACTGACATTAAAAGCCTGACTATTCAAAGTCGTAACAAAGCCATGACCACAATCTGTTAAAAAGATAATCCAAAATCCAGACAAAATTATGAAAGTGAATAGCTTTGGAGTTGCAAGACAAAAACAAAAAACAACCACCATACAAACCTTTTTAGTGACTCACTAAATTCTGACTTCTTATCTACACATTTGGAATTAACTTAGTCATATGATGTCAACACGGAGAAGGCAATGGCACTCCCTCCTGGAAATCCCATGGACGGAGGAGCCTGGTGGGCTGCAGTCCATGGGATCGCTAAGAGTCAGACACGACTGAGCGACTTCACTTTCACTTTTCACTTTCGTGTATTGGAGAAGGAAATGGCAACCCACTCCAGTGTTCTTGCCTGGAGAATCCCAGGGACAGGGGAGCCTGGTGGGCAGCCATCTATGGGGTCACACAGAGTTGGACACGCCTGAAGCGACTCAGCAGTAGCAGCAGTAGTATGATGTCAACAACAACCATAACACAGAAATTACATGAGGCTATTAAACAAAAGACAATGAAATTTGTTATTTGGTAACTAACAAAAACTGCAAGACAATTGAAGCTACTTTTCCATAGGACCATCAGTCAATACCTCATTATTAATAGGAGTCAGGGATTTCCCTGGCAGTCCAGTGGTTAAGACTCTGTACTTTCACTGCAGGGGGCATGTGTTCAATCCCTTGTCAGGGAACTAAGATTCCAAATGCTGCATGGAGCGGCCAGAAAAAATGTCTTTCTTCAAACAAGCTATGGCCATCAAGCTTTCTCGTGCAGGCATAGGGAAGCATCCAAGAAGAGAGGTAAAGTGTGAAGAATAATACTGAATCCTTACTAAAAGAACACAGCTCTAACTGGGAATGTGAAATAGGCATCATGAGATGTGTAGATACCTCCAGCAAGAGGAACTGCATTCCATGCTGAAGTGGCTCTGCAAAAATTCCTTCTAGTTTTCTTAGAAAAAAAGAATTCTTCATTTAGAACACACCCTTTGATCTTAATTCTGCTCATTGGATCTAAACAGAATATGCAGACCTTCCAACACACCCAGTTCACACTCACCTCCCCAACCACAACACACACCACACTATTTCATCAAACCTCCGGGTTCCCCGAGGTTTTTCCTGGGCCCCTCTCTTTCCCGAGTCTCTCCTCTCAGTGTCCTCAAAGCTGCATGTGCTACAGTGAAAAGGAAAAAATAAAAAAGAAGAAGAATGAGTTTTTTCCTTTCCTTTCCTGAGGACAAGAAGATAAAGAAGAGAACAGTGAGCAGGCCTGAACATTTCTAGTTTTTTTTTCTTTTAACCGCTCCTAATTCTGCATGCCTGTAACTAAACTTGCTCTTCTGTCCCCTAACTCTGCAGGAAGAGCCTCCCTGGTGGCTGGAATAGTAAAGAATCTACCTGCAATGCAGGAGACCTGGGTTCGATCCCTGGGTCAGGAAGATCCCCTGGAGAAGGGAATGGCAATCCACTCCAGTAGTCTTGCCTGGATAATTCAATGGACAGAGGTGCCTGGCAGGCTACAGTCCATGGGGTCTCAAAGAGTCAGACATGACTGAGTGACTAACACTTTCACTTCTAACTCTGCAGGAGCTACACTTCACACCTATTTCCCTTTGACTCTGTGCAAAATATATCCTGTATCTGGTGTTTACCCTTACAACACTCTTCCCCTTATAGTTCTTCTTTTTACATATCAGAAAGAAAGTCACAGAGCCATGGAACTGCCAGGCTAAATTACTGTATCACTGCCACCAGCATATGACTGTCTTTGAAACAATTCAAGAGGAAGAAATCAAGATCCTAACACCTTTGTTCCTCATCACCTACTCCTGGACTGTGAGCCCTCATCTTATATAAGCTCCTAGACTCCTCACTGGGGTCGCGGGGTTGGAGGCACAGTTCTTAGGGCACGAATCTACTGTGTTCCTCTCTCCACTAGTTGAGAATTAAAGCCACCTTTCTGTTTCCTCCAAACTCTGTGTCTGTATTTTTTACACGGCTTCAGTGGGCAGAGAAAGCCAAGATTCTGGTCAGCAACACATGTTCCCCCTTAAACTGTGACACTTGGGCTAAAAGCCATCAGGGAAGTGGACCTGGTCTTAAGAAGAGACAAGAGCAGTGTTTCCTCATTCTCTGAAATTTCTGTTCATGCAGCCAAAGTTGTGCTAACCCAGTGACAACCATATCAGGCAGCCAATCGCATCAGCTGTGCTTCCACTGAAATCTTGATTCCTCCCCAAAGCAGGTTCGATGTCACATTCCCCCCTCCCAGGGTTGGAAACCAAGTGTAGGACCTCACTTTCACCTTCAGGGGAGCTGTAATCTCATTAGATCTCAGACCACACTGCAATCTGATCACTTTTAAATGAATCCTGAGGCCACTGTGCACAGTAGGCTCACTTTTTTTTTCAAGCGGTACATCATATTTTTAGAAAAAGTGTTCCTACATATGCATTTGATGCATTAATTTTAAAAACTATATTATAAAGGAACAAGGATAGAGCCATACCTTAAATAGATTTCTTTTTGTTGACAAGAGTTAATTAATAGGCATACCACACACAGACATTAGATTGGAATACTGGCATGTAGCTTATATAACTAATCCACAAATGTATTAGAGGTTACATGCAAAGTGTCTGATGAAATCAAGACCCTAAGTGTACATATTTTGCTCTGATCTGTCAATGTAGTTATCCTGTCAAAGGAAATAATGAGGGAAGAGCATCAATTTGTATTCATGAACCTGCAGGTAATTACCATTTCTCTCAAAGGGAGTTTGGATTACAATTAGCAGGCTACTGAATACCTGAAATGAAGTAGGCAGGTTATCCTTAGGAATGGGGAAAAAAGAAGTAAATAGGAATAATAAGAGGTAGTCTCATCTACTTGACCATTTCCCTGAAGTTAGCCCCATCTCATATCCACCTCCACATGGACAAGCAGAATCCTCTGATGAAGGGTGTTCTGTCCTGAAATTCCTTAACTATATCCAAAGCTTAGTAAGAATATGAAAACTGTTCAGTAACCAGTAGTTTGTATGACTTGTGAAGGTAAGTTTTAACAAGGATAATGTCAACATAAAAAGTGTGTTAGCTTCACCATTACACACACCCAGACATTCAGATAGTGTCTCTAAGTGCAAATAATAAGAAAGCTGAAGCTAATCTTTTGGAAGTTTTAATCAAATAACATATCTTTTTAGTAATAGAGCAACATTCAAGTCATGAAAGTTATAAAGCCCTCAGTTGGGGAGTTTATCTTTCCCTTTTTAAAACCTAAGCCATAAACATGAAATAATAAAGAAACAAACTTTTAATGGCCTATAGATAATGACACCCCTGCTAAGATATCAGTTTAGTATCCTGCAGTTTAAACAGCTGCCATTTGTCAGATAATTGCTGATGTTATTTCCATCTTTGCATTAAAGCAGACGGCAGACGGCTAAATTTGCGTTTTTGACCCACTTTGTTTTTGTAAGCAAAGTTGGCATTTAAGAACCACTGAAATACCCTATCTTATTGTCTTCACCATTTGGAAGGCTGGAGGCAAAGTCCAAAGAAAACACAACATCATAGAAAGTGACTTGGTCACATGTAACCTAACTGTCCATCTTACTTCTGGAAAGAGGAAAGAACTCAAGGAGACAACAGCCTGCAGCAGGAGAGAGAGCCACTTCCATGTTCTGACCTCATCTCAGTTCAGTTCAGTTGCTCAGTCGTGTCCAACTCTTTGCGACCCCATGAATCGCAGCACGCCAGGCCTCCCTGTCCATCACCAACTCCTGGAGTTCACTCAAACTCACGTCCATCGAGTCAGGGATGCCATCCAGCCATCTTATCCTCTGTCATCCCCTTCTTCTCCTGCCCCCAATCCCTCCCAGCATCAGAGTCTTTTCCAATGAGTCAACTCTTCGCATGAGGTGGCCAAAGTACTGGAGTTTCAGGATTCCACATTCATTTCCCCTGTGCAGAGCTAATTATTCTGCCCTGAGTCACTTTTATTTTTAGACCTTGTTAAAGATCTTTGACCTAGACTTCAGTCCACTGGAATACCACTCATTCACTCCATGTGGGTAGATCTCAAGGGGACAGAGTATGCTTTCTGCCTAAGTCTCTGCCACAATCTCCAATCACTGAGTATGAGTACATGGTACTGCAGACTAGCCCAGCTTACACTGGACCCTCAACCAGCCATAGTTCTAGCTGGCCATGCTCGAATCCAGGTCTCCCGCATTGCAAGCAGATTCTTTACCGTCTGAGCCACCAAAAGCCCCATGCTAAACCAACCCTGTGTCAAAACATAAGGCAATGGCAAGTTAAACAGAAAGGAAGATTTTTCTCAAGACTATTGCAATAGAGGAGAGAGAGATTGAAATCAACTCCCCAGAAACAAAAAGTGGGGGAGTTTTTAAGCCAGGGTGAGCTAGCAGAAAATTACCGAAGAAAATGGGAGGAGGTGGGAGGATGGACTATGAGGTGAGGCCATTTGTGTTTTAACTGGCTCTGGTGGAAGCTAGGCTCCTCCCTTCCCACAAAGCCTGGGGTGGCTGAGGGTGCTACAAGTTCTACCTTCTCTGATCATCACAGCTCAGAAAAGTGGCTTGCAGATGCTTGAGAAAGACATTTTTGGATCATAAAATTGGGAAGAAGTTTTTTAAAATATTACAACTGAAAGAGCAGAAAAATAATTTACAATTGAAAGTTTTCTATATCAAATGCTCCAATAAAAGAGAAATCAGGGGTCCAGAGTCAGGAAGAAGCAAGTCTAAGGTTTAGGGGGGCTGAGAAGAGAAGCTGCTCCAGAGTCACACTAAGTCAGGGAGTAAAACATCAGGCAGTGAGAAGTCGAGGGCACACAGCCCAGCCACATTCACCATCTCCCCACACACCTGGACGTCTTTACAGAATCTCTGCTAAGATTACCCCTTCATGGAAATTAGGGCTTTTTTATTAGTCCTTTGTTATTTAATGATTACTGTACATAATCATTAAATAACGAAAAAAATGACCACATATAATTCACTACATTGTTTCTCTCACTGCTGCTAAAATCCCATCCACAAAGAAGCAAAAAAAATTTTAAAAGACTAAGAGGTTCCATTTCTCCAGAAATTACTATAGTCTTACAAAACTCATGAAAAAACCAAACAGGCTGGTATCTGGCTTTTCCAGCAGGACCCAAACAGCTGCCACATGAATTTCTGATGCTTCCATGATGCCACCAGCCACACCCCAGAGAGAGCTACAAGAAAGGGTAATACTAGGGGGCTTCCCTGGTGGTCTGCTGCTGCTGCTGCTGCTGCTAAGTCGCTTTAGTCGTGTCTGACCTGTGCAACCCCATAGACAGCAGCCCACCAGGCTCCTCTGTCCCTGGGATTCTCCAGGCAAGAACACTGGAGTGGGTTGCCATTTCCTTCTCCAATGCGTAAAAGTGAAAAGTGAAAGTGAAGTCGCTCAGTCATGTCCAACTCTTCGAAACCCCATGGACTGCAGCCTACCAGGCTCCTCCACCCATGGGATTTTCCAGGCAAGAGTACTGGAGTGGGGTGCCATTGCCTTCTCCTTCCCTGGTGGTCTAGTGATTAAGAATCCACCTGCCAGTGCAGGGGACATGGGTTCGATCCCTGGTCCAGGAAGATCCCACATGGCAAGGAACAGCCATGCCCATACACCACCACTGATCCTGAGCACCCTAGAGCCCGTGCTCCAGAACTACTGAGCCCAAGTACCCTAGAGTCCATGCGCCACAACGAGAGAGGCCATCATAATGAGAAGCGCACACACTGCCGCTAGAGAGTATCCGCTGCTCACCACTAGAGAAAGCCTGCACAGCAGCAACGAAGACCCAGCACAGGAAAAATCAGTAAATCTGAAAACAAAAGGGTAATACTGGGAAGGCTAGTTGTCAGTCCTGCCTTCAACCCACTTAGACATCAAACTTTCCTCTAATTACCCTATGTCAGATTGAGAGCAGGAGGAGAAGGGGACAACAGAGGATGAGATGGCTGGATGGCATCACCCACTCAACAGACAGGAGTTTGAGAAAACTCCAAGAGGTAGTGGAGGAAAGGGAAGCCTAGCGTGCTGCATTCCATGGGGTTGCTGAGTGTCGGACGCAACTGAGCAACTGAACGACAGCAACTGCAAGCCTTGTTTGAGCCTTGCCCTTCCAGTGCGGCACCTCACTTTATGAAACAACATGCAGCTGTCATCCCATCAGCCTCGCTCCCCTTACGACTGGCCCAGAATATTCTCGGGGTTCCAGGTCCCCAGAGGTGTCGGGCTGGGTGATAGTCCCAGTCACTCTTCTGCTGGAACACTTTCTCTTCCAATAGCCACAGGAACCAGGCTTCCAATCAGAAGCTCATCCGCTATCCCACCTCCACAGAGCCTCCCTGACCTTCCTTTATGAATAGTGCCCTTGAGATTCTATTATAGCACCCATCTTATTGTACTGTAATTATAGGTCTGTTCATCTGTATCTCCCACTTGACTGGCTCCTTGTGGAAAAATAACAGTTTCTTCATTTATCTCTGATCCCTTAAAGGCACTCAACATCTGTTGAACTAACTGAAGATCTATTTTACACTGTCCCCATATGGCAGACTCCATGATTAGCCCCAAATAGATGCAAGGCAGCATCCTGGGACCCATCTCCTTCCTCACTCTGGACATAATGGTTACAGTATTATATCTCTCTCTTTTCAAGAGGGTATACAGCTAGTACCCTCAGTCATGAAATAGAGAAAAGAGTACTATAATGAATATGTTCTGTACCATATGTTCTGTAGAACTAACAAGCATCCTTTAATCTCATCTTTCCTTTGAGAAAAAAAAAATTATTTTTAAACATATTTTTGGACAATTAGGACTTACAACTGGTAACCATTATAACAAATTAAAAGGCAAAAAATCAGCAAGATATCAAATACAATTGTTTAGTTTTTATGAAAAAGCCACCAAGATCTTTCCCTTTCTGTGAAGCATTCTAGACTTCATTTACTCAGGAAATCTCCCCTCTTATACTTTGCTATTCATTCCAGGACAGCTATCTGCCACTCTACTTAGTCTATTATGCTGCTAAGTCGCTTCAGTCGTGTCCGACTCTGTGCGACCCCACAGATAGCAGCCCACCAGGCTCCCCCGTCCCTGGGATTCTCCAGGCAAGAACACTAGAGTGGGTGGCCATTTCCTTCTCCATTTAGTCTATTATGGGGAAATGAAAAAACAAAAGAAACAGAAGAATTTCCCCATGACTTTGCAGTAAGGCCCATTTTATAGAATCGAAAACTTAGAAGAATTTGAGAAAGAGCCTTAACTTTAAGCAAGTTCCCTTTTGTCTGGTTCTTACTCTTCCAAATTAAAAAGTGATCAACCTACTGGCTATCCAGAATTTAAAGCACTTCCAAGAGCTGATCAGTCCTTCAGTTCAGTTCAGTTCAGTTTTCAGTCACTCAGTCATGTCCAACCCTTTGTGACTCCATGGACCCCAGCACCCCATGCCTCAGTGTCCATCACCAACTCCCGGAGCTTGCTCAGACTCATGTCCATTGAGTCGGTGATGCCATCCAACCATCTCAT
This sequence comes from Aepyceros melampus, assembly GCA_006408695.1. Lineage (NCBI taxonomy): Eukaryota > Metazoa > Chordata > Mammalia > Artiodactyla > Bovidae > Aepyceros > Aepyceros melampus. The sequence goes on along the minus strand of SJXQ01009808.1, from coordinate 69,018 downwards.
TCTCTGCCATCCCCTTCTCCTCCTGCCTTCAATCTTTCCCAGCATCAGGGGCTTTTCAAATGAGTCAGCTCTTCGCATCAGGTGGCCAAAGTACTGGAGTTTCAGATCCAACATCAGACCTTGAGCTTTAAGCCAACTTTTTCACTCTCTTTCACTTTCATCAAGAGGTTCTTTAGTTCCTCTTTACTTTCTGCCATAAGGATGATATCATCTGCATATCTGAGGTTATTGATATTTCTCCTGGCAATTTTGACTCCAGCTGTGCTTCATCCAACCCAGAGTTTCTCATGATGTACTCTGCATATAAGTTAAATAAGCAGGGTGACAATATATAGCCTTGACATACTCTTTTTCCTATTTGGAACCAGTCTGTTGTTCCATGTCCAGTTCTAATTCTTGCTTCCTGATCTGCATACAGATTTCTCAAGAGACAGGTCAGGTGGTCTAGTATTCCCATGTCTTTCAGAATTTTCCACAGTTGATTGTGATCCACACAGTCAAAGGCTTTGGCATAGTCAAATAAAGCAGAAATAGATGTTTTTCTGGAACTCTCTTGCTTTTTCAATGATCCAACATATGTTGACAATTTAATCTCTTGTTCCTCTGCCTCTTCTAAATCCAGCTTGAACATCTTAAAGTTCACACTTCAGATACTGTTGAAGCCTGGCTTGGAGAATTTTGAGCATTATTTTGCTAGCGTGTGAGAGGAGTACTATTGTGCGGTAGTTTGAGCATTCTTTGGCATTGCCTTTCTTTGGAATTGGAATGAAAACTGACCTTTTCCAGTGCTGTGGCCACTGCTGAGCTTTCCAATTTGCTAACATATTGATTGCAGTACTTTCACAGCATCATCTTTCAGGATTTGAAATAGCTCAACTGGAATTCCTTCACCTCCACTAGCTTTGTTCATAGTGATGCTTCCTCAGGCCCACTTGACTTCACATTCCAGGATGTCTGGCTCAAGGTGAGTGATCACACCATCATTGTTTGAAGATCTTTTTTGTATAGTTCTTGTGTATTCTTGCCACCTCTTCTTAATATTTTCTGCTTCTGTTATGTCCGTACCGTTTCTGTCCTTTATCAAGCCCATCTTTGCCTGAAATGTTACCTTGGTATCTCTAATTTTCTTGACGAGATCTCTAGTACTTTCCATTCTACTGTTTTCCTCTATTTCTTTGCACTGTTCACTGAGGAAGACTTTCTTATCTCTCCTTGCTCTTCTTTGGAACTCTGCATTCAAATGCGTATATCTTTCCTTTTCTCCTTTGTTTTTTGCTTCTCTTCTTTTCACAGTTATTTGTAAGGCCTCCTCAGACAGCCATTTTCCCTTTTTTTGCATTTATTTTTCTTGGGGATGTTCTTGATCCCTGTCTCCTGTACAATGTCACAAACCTCAGTCCATAGTTCATCAAGCACTCTGTCTAACAGATCTAGTTCCTTCAATCTATTTCTCACTTCCACTGTATAATCTTAAGGGATTTTATTTAGGTCATACCTGAATGGTCTAGTAGTTTTTCCCTGCTGCTGCTGCTGCTGCTGCTAAGTCACTTCAGTCGTGTCCAACTCTGTGCGACCCCATAGACGGCAGCCCACCAGGCTCCCCCATCCCTGGGATTCTCCAGGCAAGAACACTGGAGTGGATTGCCATTTCCTTCTCCAATGCATGAAAATGAAAAGTGAAAGTGAAGTCGCTCAGTCGTGTCTGACTCTTAACGACCTCATGGACTGCAGCCTACCAGGCTCCTCCGTCCATGGGATTTTCCAGGCAAGAGTACTGGAGTGGGGTGCCATTGCCTACTTTCTTCAATTTAAGTCTGAATTTGGCAATAAGGAATCATGATCTGAGCCACAGTCAGCTCCTGGTCTTGTTTCTGCTGAATATATAGAGCTTCTCCATCTTTGGCTGCAAAGAATATAATCAATCTGATTATGGTGTTGGCCATCTGGTGATGTCTATGTGTAAATTATTCTCTTGTGTTGTTGGAAAAGGGTGTTTGCTATGACAAATGTGTTCTCTTGGCAAATCTCTGTTACCCTTTACCTTGCTTCATTCTGTACTCCAAAGCCAAATATACCTTTAACTCCAGGTGTTTCTTGACTTCCTACTTTTGCATTTCAGTCCCCTATAATGAAAAGGACATCTTTTTGGGGTGTTAGCTCTAAAAGGTCTTGTGTGTCTTCATAGAACCGTTCAACTTTAGCTTCTTCAGTGTTACTGGTCGGAGCACAGACTTGGATTACTGTGATATTGAATGGTTTGCCAGGAGTGGCGAATGGCTGAGAGGAGATATCCCACGTCCAAGGCTGTGAGGAGATACTGCACCTCTAAGGTAAGGAGCAGCAGCTGTACTTTGCTGAATCAGCTGTGAACAGATGCTCCATGTCCATGGTAAGAGAAACCCTGGTAAGACAGTAGGTGCTAATAGAGGGCATTGGAGGGCAGACACGGACCACAGCCTTGTCTAACTCAATGAAACTAAGCCATGCCCTGTGGGGCCACCCAACATGGATGGGCCATGGTGGAGAATTATGACAAAATGTGATCCACTGGAGAAGGGAATGGCAAACCATTTCAATATTCTTGCCTTGAGAACCCCAAAAACAGTATGAAAAGGCAAAAATATAGGACACTGAAAGATGAACTCCCCAGATCAGTAGGTGCCCAATATACTACTGGAGATCAGTGGAAAAATAACTCCAGAAAGAATGAAGGGAGGGAGCCAAAGCAAAAACAACACCCAGCTGTGGATGTGACTGGTGATAGAAGCAAGGTCTGATGCTGTAAACAGCAATATTGCATAGGAACCTAGAATATTAGGTCCATGAATCAAGGCAAATTGGAAGTGGTCAAACAGGGATGGCAAGAGTGAAGGTCGACATTTTAGGAAAATCAGCAAACTAAAATGGACTGGAATGGGTGAATTTAATTCAGATGACCATTATATCTACTACTGTGGGCAGGAATTCCTTAGAAGAAATGGAGTAGCCACCATAGTCAACAAAAGAGTCGGAAATGCAGTACTTGGATGCAATCTCAAAAATGACAGAATGATCTCTGTTCGTTTCCAAAGTCCTTCACTACAGCAGATAATTCTGACACTCAGAGAAACCAATCATAATATCCACCACACTGAGGAGCAATAGCTTGTCAGATAATTAACATTTTAAAAATAGATAATAATGAATGTGTTTACTATGTGATGTCCTGGAAATCATGTGTCTATACCTTATTTTGTTAAATCAACAGAAAGGAACATACCTAAACTTTAATATCTTTACTAACTGTGGGCAGGAATTCCTTAGAAGAAATGGAGTAGCCACCATAGTCAACAAAAGAGTCGGAAATGCAGTACTTGGATGCAATCTCAAAAATGACAGAATGATCTCTGTTCGTTTCCAAAGTCCTTCACTACAGCAGATAATTCTGACACTCAGAGAAACCAATCATAATATCCACCACACTGAGGAGCAATAGCTTGTCAGATAATTAACATTTTAAAAATAGATAATAATGAATGTGTTTACTATGTGATGTCCTGGAAATCATGTGTCTATACCTTATTTTGTTAAATCAACAGAAAGGAACATACCTAAACTTTAATATCTTTACTTCCTACAGCATAATGTCAAGTGAGTTAAGATTTAATGGTATGCCCTTACTTTTATACAGAATCAAATAAAGGAAGTATAAATTGGAACAATGTGCCCTTTAAATGTAATTATTAAAGATTTGCCTACTATACAATTCATTGGCTCACACACAAACATATTTGCCAAAAAACTAAACCTTGACACACAAATATAGATATTTTATGTTACCTAGGTAAAAAGCACTATACAGCCCATTATGTTTCTTGTTTCCATAGCTCTCATAAGCTAACTGCTTCCCTCAACTGCAGGAAAGCACAAGATAAATTTCATCCCTCTCTCATTTTAATATATTTCATGCACCTTTTATTTTTATTAAGTTTTTTTAATTGTGAAAGGTACGTCTACCTGAGATCTAACCTCCTAACAAATTTGCTAAGTGTACAATATATTATCAACTACAGGTGTTACAGTGTTGTTACAGATCTCTAAAGCTTATTTACTTCACTTGACTGAAGTCTTATGCCCATTGATTAGCTACTCTCCATGTCCATCCTCCTCCCCGGTGTCTGGCAAACCCCTTCCCACTTTCTGATTCTATAACTAGTTCAGATTCCTTATAAAAGGGGAATCATGGTACTTGTCTTTCTATGGTTGGCTTATTTCATTTAGCATCATATCATTAAGGTTCATTCATGTCATTGAATATTATACAGTAAGTTTTAAGTAAACTTTTAATTTGTACATTTTTAAAAGTACATCATTTACATAGAGATTGGTGAATTGTACCGAGTGACTACAGAAGAGAACCAAGTAATGACCACACAGACCAAGAAGTGGGAACTGACCAGCGACTCAGCACCCCCATGTGTCCCGCTCAGCACCACTCTATCACTGACTACAGACACAATCCAAAGAAGGGAGATGCAGCATCCTCCCCCGACTTTCTCTTCATCTACTTCCCAGTGGTCACTCGTTGTAGTAAAATTCTGAGATGCTGTCACAAGAGGAGGGCCTCAAACAGGAAGTTCAGTGCTTTGAGGAAGTGATCTAAGATTTCATTTGAATCCTTTAATTCATGTGTACAGTTTATTCTTGAACCTTTAAACATTGTGTCTTGGTTTCCTCATTTATTTCTGTCCTTGTTTTTGCTCTTTTTGGGGAAAAATACAGAAGTTGAAAACCCACAGTAACATGAAAGGAAATGTGAGGGTGAAGAAAAGAAGACAAACATGCTTTTAAGTGTGAAACGTCCCTCCTGTCCTGCGACAATGGGAACTTTCCATGGAGCAGGTTAATTGGACATCCTGTGGTGCTCAGTTCACAAGAGCTGCTTCACCCTAAAAAATATAACTTGTTCCTTTGATATTTTCTACCTGTCTTCACGATGCATCTCTGGGCAACTTTTCAACAACAAATGTTATCTCTATTAGAGAGAAAATAATGCATGCGCATACATGTCAGTGAAATAAAGCTGCATTTTATGCTTTCTTTGCATGGCAAATAGTATGGTTTGCATCTTCAAAAAATAAAATGATACATATATTACAATATAGGTCAGTACAAGAGCAAAATAACTAGTGTATATTTTAATATAGTGCTTGGTTTAGAGCTTAATGTTTATGAGCTCTATTTGTTTTTCATTTTTTTTCTTTTTTACCTATAGATACTGGGAACTTAATATATATCAGGTACTGATCTGAGTATTTTGAAAGGATTATTTTATTTCTTACAAAACTGCCATGAGATATGTACTATCACTATCATATCTTTATAGTGTTATCACCAAAGTCTTGTCTTCTCTACAATTCATTGGCTCACACAAAAACTTGCATTCCAAAGGTATAAACACACAAACAAATCTGGGTATAGTATTTTGCAAATTATAAGGATAGAGCTCATTATGATGCTTTTATCCACAGCTATCATAGGCAATACCCAACAGCAGGAAGTCACAGTTTTTATAGAAAGGTCTAAAACTTGCCCAAGGTCACACACAGGAAGTGGAGGAACCAAGCTCACCTGAGGCCCCAGATCTTAATTGCTAAGCTATAAATAACATCTGAGAACTTTTATTAATTATCACATGCAATCAGTGTATATTCAGTCATCCCTCTTTACGACCCCATGGACTGTAGCCCACCAGGCTCCACTGTCCATTAGATTTTGCAGGCAAGAATACTGGAGTGGCCTGTCATTTCCTTCTCCAGGGGATCTTCCCTATGTAGGGATTGAACTCACATCTCTTGCATCTCCTCCATCGGCAGGCAGATTCTATACCATTTGAACAAAGATTTGATGGAGAAGGCAAGGGAGTGAAAAAGGGAGTGCCAGAGGAGAAAGGGGTTCAGAGAGAGGAACCAGCCAGGATGAAGGCCCTGAAGACCAAGGATGCCTAGTGGCCTAGTGTGACAGAAGAACCAGGTACTTGGTTACAAATTCTGAGGGAGGAGAAAAGTCACAGGAGGTCTGACCAGATAGAAAACGGGGTAAAGACAATTTTACATCTTTACTGAGAATAGCCCTTGATAGATGAAAGCTGAAGCAGGAAATTCTATTGCAATAAACATTGCCTAATGCAATAGTCCAGGCAAGAAATGATTTTTGAATTTGTCAAGATAGTAACTTCAGTCATAGTAAGAAAGGACCGGATTCCAGAGATATGTTAAAGTCTACAGAGAAGACTGTCTGATGACTCGAAGTAAGTGGGAGGGAAAGAGGAGGTGAAGAGGTACTCCGAGGTTTTTTGGACCAAATGATGAGTAGCACAGAGTTCACATCAGATGAGAGAGTAAATGGCTGTTGGATGAAAGGAGGGATCACAGGTTAAGTACGGCTATGTTGAGATGGAGGTGATTGTACATCCAAGTACAGATTTTAGTAGAAACATGGAATGTATGAGTCTAGAGGTTGGTGGAGAAGTTCAGGTTAGAAATTCACATTTTCTGTTAGATACTGATCATTCCCACACAGGTAACGGTGAAGTCAGCAGGACAGAAAATATTTCCCTGATAAGCATCTGAATAAGTCTAGCAATGTGGATAGAGTTTTGAGTGTAGAAGGGAGGGCAGTTAAGAAAGGTGGTATAATTTTAGCATGTTCAAAAACCCCTGAGGCCCACAGGAGGCCTCATAAACCTAAAAGGCACATCCTAATGTTATTGCTATTACTGCCATGAATACCCAGGAGTAGGATCACGGCATCATATGGTAGTTCTTGGACTGTAAGAAGATCAAACTGGTCACTCCTAAAGGAAATCAACCCTAATAATCACTGGAAGGACTGATGCTGTAGCTGAGGCTCCAGTAGTTTGGCCATCTGATGCAAAGAACCATCTCACTAGGAAAGACCCTGTGCTGGGAAAAACTGAGGGCAGGAGGAGAAGGGGGTGACAGAGGATGAGATGGTTGGATGGCATCATTGACTCAGTGGACATGGGTTTGATCAAACTCCAGGAGATGGTGAAGGACAGGAAAGCCTGCCATGCTGCAGTTCATGAGGTCACAGGCTCAGACATGACTTAGCAACTGAACAACAAAAACAACATGGTAGTTCTATTTTTAATTTTCTGAGAACCCTCCATACTGTTTTCCATTGAGACAGCTCCAGTTTACATTTGCAACAACAGTGCATAAGTGTTCCCCATCCATGTCCTCATCACCAACATTTTCCTCTCATCTTCTTGGTGATGCCCATTCTGACGGCTTGAGGTGATATCTCACTGCACTTTTGATTTTCATTCCTTTGATAATTAACGATTATGAGCATTTATTCATGTATCTGTTGCCCATCTGATGGTCTTCTATGGAAAATTTTTCAGACCTTCTGCCTATTTTTTAACTGGATTGTTTGTTTCTCTGTTATCAAGTTGTATGAGTTATTTGTATATTTTGATTATTAGTCCTTTATCAGATATATGGTTTGCAAATATTCTTTCCCATTCAGTGTGTTGCCATTTCATTCTGTTGGTTTCTTTGCTGTGCACAAGCTTTTTAGAATAATGTAGTCTCATGTGTTTATTTTTGTTCTGTTGATTTTGCTTTTGGTGTCAGATATTTAAAAAACATCACCAAGACTTAAGCAAGAAGCTTACTACCTATGTTTTCTTCTAGGAGTTTCATGGTTTCAGGTCTTACATTCAAGTTGTTAATCCATTCTGAGTTCAATTTGTATATGATGTAAGATAGAGGTCCAGTTTCATTCATTTGCATGTGGCTGTCCAGTTTCCCCAGTACCATTAAAAAGACTGTTCTTTCCCCTTTATATAACCTTGGTTCCTTTGTTGGAAACTAATGACAATGTACTTAGTTGCAAAATGATGTCTGACTCTTTGTGACCCCATGCACTGTAGCCCGCCAGGCTCCTCTCCATGGGATCCTCCCGGCAAGAATACTGGAGTGGATTGCCATGCCCTCCTCCAGGGTATCTTCCCAACCCAGGGATCAAACCCAGGTGGTTGGGAAGCTGGTTGCAGGTAGATTCTTTACCAATGGAGCCACCAGGGAAACCCAAACTAAATGACCATATATGTGTCAATCACAGGTAAGATATAGAAGTGGGGAAAATGTCTAAATGATTTGTAGAAGTTGTTTCTCATTTATGAAGCAATGAAAACTTGTGTAGCTTCCTTCATTTATATTTCTAACCAGAAAACTGACAAGTATTTTAATTATTTTATGTAAGCATTTTTTTTAATAAAGAAAGTAATGCAAGTGAGAAAATAATTTGCTTGGATAATGTGTAATCTATGAATTTCAGTGGATTTCCATATTCCAATATATTTTTATACAAAGCCAGTTCTAGGTTTATATTGAGAATGAAACATTTTAAGAATAGTGTTACATATATTTTTTCATATACTATTTTTGGGGAATCAGTTTTTCCTGAACATAGTCTTTAGTATATTATATACTTTCAGTTTTCATTTATATTTTTCAAAATAACAAGAGAGAAAGTTTTTTTTTTTTTAAGGAAAAATTAGCAAATTAAAGTTTACTAGAGATATGCAGATGACACCACCCTTATGGCAGAAAGTGAAGAGGAACTAAAAAGCCTCTTGATGAAAGTGAAAGTAGAGAGTGAAACAGTTGGCTTAAAGCTCAACATTCAGAAAATGAAGATCATGGCATCTGGTCCCATCACTTCATGGGAAATAGATGGGGAAACATTAGAAACAGTGTCAGACTTTATTTTTTGGGGCTCCAAAATCACTGCGGATGGTGACTGCAGCCATGAAATTAAAAGACACTTACTCCTTGGAAGAAAAGTTATGACCAACCTAGATAGTATATTCAAAAGCAGAGACATTACTTTGCCGACTAAGGTCCGTCTAGTCAAGGCTATGGTTTTTCCTGTGGTCATGTATGGATGTGAGAGTTGGACTGTGAAGAAGGCTGAGCACCGAAGAATTGATGCTTTTGAACTGTGGTGTTGGAGAAGACTCTTGAGANGTATATTCAAAAGCAGAGACATTACTTTGCCGACTAAGGTCCGTCTAGTCAAGGCTATGGTTTTTCCTGTGGTCATGTATGGATGTGAGAGTTGGACTGTGAAGAAGGCTGAGCGCCAAAGAATTGATGCTTTTGAAGTGTGGTGTTGGAGAAGACTCTTGAGAGTCCCTTGGACTGCAAGGAGATCCAACTAGTCCATTCTGAAGAAGATCAGCCCTGGGATTTCTTTGGAAGGAATGATGCTGAAGCTGAAACTGCAGTACTTTGGCCACCTCATGTGAACAGTTGACTCATTGGAAAAACCCTGATGCTGGGAGGGATTGGGGGCAGGAGGAGAAGGGGACGACACAGGATGAGAAGGCTGGATGGCATCACGGACTCAATGGATGTGAGTCTGAGTGAACTCCAGGAGTTGGTGATGGACAGGGAGGCCTGGCGTGCTGTGATTCATGGGGTCGCAGAGTCGGACACAACTGAGCGACTGAACTGAACTGAACTGAACTGAGAGAGAATCCCAATTATCTATATATGAATAAAAGGAAACAATATTGAAAATAAGAGAAAATGTGTGTTGAATACGAAACTGAATTTTGATTATATTTCTATTGCCAAGTGAAATTATATGCTCATAAATATCTAAAAAAATTAAAGTCATTAGTATCTGGAAACTTCACTACTTAATTTGATTTAAATATATTTTTTAAGTTGATAGCTGAGGACTCATTCAATTCCTTCAAATTAAGCATAAATTAACAAATCACTTTTCCCATAGAAACAAAAACTGAACAGTGAGATATCATTTCTGTTTTTCATTACCAAGGCTATCAGCTGGTAGTCAAACAATACCATATGCAATGAGAGACTTATTATTCAAAGTGATTGTCAAACAGAGAAAATAAACTATAAAGAAATGTGGTTAGAACACAGGAAAGAAGATAATTTCTGCAAAATAGTATATAAAAGACATTAGGCCTATATGACCACCACAGAAATATTACCAAACATGGCAACCCACTCCAGTGTTCTTGCCTGGAGAGTCCCAGGGACAGAGGAGCCTGGTGGGCTGCCGTCTATGGGGTCACACAGAGTCGGCCACAACTGAAGCAACTTAGCAGCAGCAGCAGCAGCCTTGAAATCAGTCCAAGTCTTCCTAAAGCTCATTTGGCAAATCAAAGGAACCTATAATGGGGAACGAAAAACTTTTAAAAATAGAAAAAGCATCAATAGGGAAATTATCAATCCAAATAAGATTATTATTCCAGAGAACTTATACACAGGCCTAGAACTGGAAGGGATTTTGGTGGTTCCTTCTGGCAGGCAAAGGGTTTGTCCTTCACCAACAATGATAATTGAAAATCTCATAATTAAAACTCTTCAGGAGTTTCTCCAGCAGTCCCCACTAGAGCTTAAAGGTCTTCCTTTTAGTTAAAACAAGTAACTTCTTAGAGAATCTTTGAGGAAAAGTGTTCCCAAATAAACTATTAATTTTTTTCCATGACCTTCAATATGTACCAACAGAGTCTGCAAATGGCAAGCAGTCAATAAACGTTTGTTGAATGGCTAAGTGAATGAATTCATTTGCACCAATAATAAGCAAAGAGGTATCAATTTTGGAAGAGTAGTTTGGCTCAGACAGTAAAGAATCTGCCTGCAATTCAGGAGACCTGGAGTCAATCCCTGAATCAGGAAGATCCCCTAGAGAAGGAAATGGTACCCCACACCAGTATTTTTGCCTAGAGAATCCCATGGACAGAGAAGCCTGGCAAATTACAGTCCATGGGATTGCAAAGAGTCAGACATGACTGAAATGGCTTAGCATCGCACACACAGATATATTAAAAGACACAAGTTTACTAAATAAAGAAAGAGTTCAAAGAGATAACATTATAACTCTAGGCTAGGAAATTATAAACACAAAAATTAGAACTTTTGTTCTAGAAATGTTCAGTTCAGTTCAGTCGCTCAGCTGTGTCCAACTCCTTATGACCCCATGAATCGCAGCACACCAGCCTTCCCTGTCCATCGCCAACTCCCGGGATCCACCCAAACCCAAGTCCATTGAGTTGGTGATGTCATCCAGCCATCTCATCCTCTGTTGTCCTCTTCTCCTCCTGCCCCCAACCCCTCCCAGCATCAGAGTCTTTTCCAATGAGTCAACTCTTCACATGAGATGGCCAAAGTATTGGAGTTTTAGCTGTAGCATCAGTCCTTCCAATGAACACCCAGGACTGATCTCCTTTAGGATGGACTGGTTGGATCTCCTTGCAGTCCAAGGGACTCTCAACAGTCTTCTCTAACACCACAGTCCAAAAGCATCAATTCTTTGGTGCTCAGTTTTCTTCACAGTCCAACTCTCACATCCATACATGACCACTGGAAAACCCATCACCTTGACTAGAGGACCTTTGTTGGCAAAGTAATGTCTCTCCTTTTCAATATGCTATCTAGGTTGGTCATAACTTTCCTCCCAAGGAGTAAGTGTCTTTTAATTTCATGGCTGAAATCAATCACCACCTGCAGTGATTTTGGAGCCCAGAAAAATAAAGTCTGACACTGTTTCCACTGTTTCCCCATCTATTTGCCATGAAGTGATGGGACCAGACGCCATGATCTTAGTTTTCTGAATGTTGAACTTTAAGCCAACTTTTTCACTCTCTTCTTTCACTTTCTTCAAGAGGTTTTTTAGTTCCTCTTCACTTTCTGCCATAAGGGTGGTGTCATTTGCATATCTGAGGTTATTGATATTTCTCCTAGCAATCTTGATTCCAGCTTGTGCTTCTTCTAGAAATGTTAGCAATAGTTAAATTGTATTCAATTTTTCTGATTTATATGTGAATATATAATAATCTCATTAACTGAGAATTTCTGTTTTCTAAATTTTAATATAATTAATTTTTGTCAGCATATATTATTCATTTATAAGATCTTATATTACTGTGTTTTCACTGTATTATCAATGAGTCAAAATATGTTATAAAAATATTTTCCTTTCTACTCTTATATAAAACTATAATCATTCCAAAATACACATCCTATGTTTAAAACTGTGTGTCTCTCTACATGTAGGCTTTGAAAGAAATTTCTAAATGAAGTCATTTATGCTACGAAAATTTCTGTAAACATCTGATTCACTGTGAATCAGATCTAAGACAGGAATAGGTAATGCAAAGTCAGTGTCAAGGTCAGAGGTTCCCAACCTTCCTCAGTTCATGGCTCGTGGCAGCCTCAGAGTCTCCATTTTCTTTTTCATGGTGTCCTGAAGCCAAAGGTCATCTAACAGTTACCTTCATTAAGCCCATCCTTCTTAAGTTGCTTTAGTTGTATCCGACTCTTTGCAACTCTATGGACCGTAGCCCTCCAGGCTCCTCTGTCCATGGGATTCTCCAGGCAAGAGTACTGGAATTGGTTGCCAAGTCCTCCACAAGGGATCTTCCTGACCCAGGAATCAAACCTACATCTCTTATATCCTCTGCCCTGGTAGGTGGATTCTTTACCACTAGCTCAACGTGGGAAGCCCAGCCTATAAAATAGCCATGTCTTAAAACAATCCAAAGCAAGAGCTAGAGGAATCAAGTTCCCTGACTTCAGACTATACTAGAGAGCTACAGTCATCAAGATAGTATGGAACCAGCACAAAAACAGAAAAACAGATATATAGATCAATGGAACAGATATAAACCCCAGGCAACCTATGGCACTTAATCTATGACAAAGGAGACAAAAGTATACAATGGAGAAAAGACAGCCTCTTCAATAAATGGTGCTGGCAAAACTGGACAGCCTCATTTTAAAGAAAAAAATTATAACATTGTCTAACACCAATCACAAAAATAAACTCAAAATGGATTAAAGACCTAAATGTAAGGCCAGACACTATAAAACTCTTAGAGGAAGACATAGGTAGGACACTCTGACATAAACCACAGCAATATCTTTTTAGATCCACCTCCCACAGTAATGGGAAATAAAAACAAACACAAACAAATGGGACCTAATTAAGCTCAAAAGCTTTTGCACAGCAAAGGAAACCATAAACAAAAAGACAACCCACAGAATGGGAGAAAGGATTTGTAAATGAAACAACCGACAAGGGATTAATCTCCAAAGTATACAAACAGCTCCTATATCTCAATATCAAAGAAGCAAAAAAACAATCAAAAAAATGGACAGAAGATCTAGATATAAATAAACTTTTCTCCAAAGAAGATAGACAGATGGCAAAAAAGGACATGGAAGATGTTCAACAGCTCAAGTTCTCATTTTTTTAAATATACATGAATTGAAAAAAAATTTTTTATTTAATTTTTAAATAAGCACAGTTACTTCCTAACAGAATGCCCAAGCCTGTCTTGAATTTTTCAAACAAATTCTTAAGCCTTGGACTCAAACCTTCGATCCCACCACCTCCATTTCCCGCTCCACTTAATTTTCATGTGGTGATTGTTTTATAACCACAACTGCAGAAAACCTAGCTTCACAAAGATATGACATCGTCTAAAGGAATGAAGCACAAATAAGCCAACAGTTCACACAGTGTGTGACCAATGTCACTGGATTCCCCTCAAAAATGTAAAATCCCCTGAAGCGCTGCTATGAATTCACTGTGCTGACAAAGTAGAACCCCTGGTCCAGGTGAATGAGTTATTCAGGGTTAAGGGACAAGATGAAACACAAAAGCAAATAATTAACAATCCTTTAAGGGCAGAGCTGCAAAATAAGACAACAGTAACAAGAATTATGTGTAAAGTTGAATCATTTTTATAACCTGTTAGACTAAGTAAGACCTTAAAATGTTAAAGCCGTCTGCTTTTCTTTTATTATCAGCTCAAGAAATCTTTAGACAAAGAGAACAGATGAAAATCAATCAGTAGTAAGAAAGGAATTGGGGCCAATATACGGAGAATCGCTCAGTCATTCAAAAATACTCAATTTCCTGTGCAAGCCCAGGACACATTAGCTGCCACAGCAAGAAAAATAATAATAATAATTCAACTGTAAATATCCTCCAACTCTTACTTCTTCCTACATGTCCCTTGGACACAGTGACTGTGTATTGTCACCACAACAAAACAGTGCCTGGGGTTTAGTAGGTGCTTCATAAATGATGCTATGATGAAAATTGGCGGCTCAGACAGTAAAGAGTCTGCCTGTAATGTGAGAGACCCAGGTTCGATTTTCTGGGACAGGAAGATCCCCTGGAGAAGGCAATGGCACCCCACTCCAGTACTCTTGACTGGAAAATCCCATGGACGGAGGAGCCTGGTAGGCTGCAGTCCATAGGGTCTTGAAGAGTCGGACACAACTGAGCGACTTCACTTTCACTTTTCACTTTCATGCATTGAAGAAGGAAATGGCAAGCCACTCCAGTGTTCTCACCTGGAGAATCCCAGGGACGAGGGAGCCTGGTGGGCTGCTGTCTATGTGGTTGCACAGGGTCAGACACGACTGAAGCGACTTAGCAGCAGAGCAGCAGCCAGTTCTAAGAATTTTCACCAAGAAACAAAACTGCTTTTCAAAACCTTTTTCAATTATAATAGCAGTGGTTACTGGTCAGGAAATTACTAACAGATGAGAGGCAACAGAAATACATTAACAAGCAGAGTTTAAAGACAAGAACATTTTATAAAGTTCTTTCCTTTGTTACACTCTTGGAACAAATCAATACACCATGCAAAGCGAGACAAATGGACTAACAGCGGTGATTACTGCGCACGCTGTTCTGACTCACATTTTATTAATCCATAGATTTATTAATTTGATTTGAAATACCATCCACCCTCCATCAAGAAATGGTTTAATTCTGAGGTCAGAGTTCAGGAAATCCCTCCAAGTTCTTATGTTTTCTTTCCAATACAATACTGCCCTCCTGTGGAAATAGACACAAGCCCCTAGCCTTGGATCCTGAATCTCTTTTCAGTTGTTGAAGACGTATATTCAGATATTTCAGGGAAGTATAAGAGTTTTAGAAAGCTAGGAGAGGAAAAAAAAAAAAAAAACCACCAGACAGTAAGACAGCATTAAGACTAAGTACTGAAATAGGACTTAGTAAAGAATGCCACATGCGTTTGTAAAAACTGTGTGGGCACCAGGGTCCTGAAACACGGCCAGGCTACGACTCTGTTGGTACGTCTCTGTAACCTGTCATCAGCACAAAAAGGCTTCTTAGTATGCTTCTAAGGCTTAACTGCATGAGGTGGTTTGAAATATGATGCTAATCCTAGAATATCAATTTCAAAGAGAGTGGAGTAGAAAACCCATCCCAGAAGCCTTCCAAAAGAGCAATATTTGGAATTTGAAATACATGCGACTGCAGGCCAATAGTCAAGTACGTACATCATGTGCTGTTTATGTGGATGAGAAATCATAATGAAAATAGAGTGAGATCAGTACATCATAGACATATCTGTTTTGGTTCTCAGTGTGTGATATATGAACGTATTACCATAAGCCATAAGAGGCCATGAATACATCCATCACCTAAGCCGCTAGATAGCACCCACAAAGTGCTGCTCAGGCTATAAAATAAAACACAGCTATTCATTTCTGTGCCTCAGCCAATGAGCCAAAACCCTGAAAATGAATTGTCATTGTAAACCCTAATATCACTCCTCTAATATTTACTAAAATATGTGAGGATGGCAAGTCTAAATATACGAACTCTTGATTTTTCTCTACACAGTAATTGGTGTCAGCTGACACCCTTCATGAGGGTGTTTTTTTTGGTTTGTTTTCCTGTGTTATAAATTCTGACATGAGAAATTTAACTCCAGAGAGAGAAAAGCAGTCAGAGTCCAGCACTGCTATTTATGATGTGTATAAACCTGAGTCATTTCAGCACGATTTGTCACTTAACAGGAAGAAGCGGGTCTGCTGCTCCCTGCAAGTCTAACCTAGTGCTATTTCTCTGAAGGTCTTAGGAGACCCAGGCATCTCCCTTGCTGCCATGACCCTGCCTCCTCCATGGCCGTATCTCAGAAGTACACTGAAGTTTATGGCTGTTTCACTAACACTTTGATAAGTATTTGGTATGACATTAAAAAAAAATCTACAAATGATCATTTTGCCTTTTGCCCTGCATAACTATAATCACTTCCTATAGGAATACAGGCTAGCCTCTTGTCAATTTGCTACTTGTTATGTTCAAATGAAGCAACAAACAGTTATGAGATAAAGGATTTTGAGTGAAGAGATTCTAAATCACCAATATGAAGAGGCTGAAAATACAGCAGCAGCATTTGAAACAGAGGAAAATACAGGTGGCTATTCAGGTATCTGTGGTTAAGGCACATTTTAAGAAGGTAAGCTTAGGGTATACACAGGTGTAGGTTTCTATCAGTTTTATGAAATAAATATAAGTTTATAGTTATAAAATTTAAGTTTTATTTCTGGACTTAAAATTCAACAACAGTGAAGCAGCTGCTGTCAGAGTCACCTGTTTCAGACTTTCTATCAGGGACTTGTAACATCATCACACTGAGTCCTCAGAAAACCCCACAAGCCAGCAACCACATTGTCCCCATGTTCAAGATAAGGAAAATAAGAGTTAGCAAAGTGGCACCCCACTCCAGTCCTCTTGCCTGGAAAATCCCATGGACGGAGGAGCCTGGTAGGCTGCAGTCCGTGGGGTCACTAAGAGTCGGACACAACTGAGCGACTTCACTTTCACTTTTCACCTTCATGCATTGGAGAAGGAAATGGCAACCCACTCCAGTGTTCTTGCTTGGCGAATCCCAGGGATGGGGGAGCCTGGTGGGCTGCCATCTATGGGGTCGCACAGAGTCGGACACGACTGAAGTGACTTAGCAGTAGAAAGTTTGTTTTGAGAACAATAAATTTCTGTTATAAGGGAGGGGCCATTGTAACCATCACTGGGACTGTCCTCCTGTGTGGCTTATGTGAGTGAATTCATGGTTCCCTTAACAAGAGGCAACCATGATAAAAGAATATAAGCTGATATTCAAAATACCTGTGAAAATAAGTCTAGCAATATCTGCAGATAAGTGTACTCAGACAGGGGAAACAAAAGCAAAACCAAACAAATAAGGTCTAATTAAACCTATAAGCTTTTGCACAGCAAAGGAAACTATAAGCAAAACAAAAAAAACAATAGACTGAATTGGAGAAGATATTTGCAAATGATGTGACTGTCAAAGGGTTAATATCTAAAATATATTGAAACACAAAAAACCTCGAATAGCCAAAGCCATCTTGAGAAAGAAGAATGGAACTGGAGGAATCAACCTGCCTGACTTCAGGCTTTACTACAAAGCCACAGTCATCAAGACAGTATGGTACTGGCACAAAGACAGAAATATAGATCAACGGAACAAAATAGAAAGCCCAGAGATAAATCCACACACCTATGGACAGCTTATCTTCGACAAAGGAGGCAAGAATATACAGTGGATTAAAGACAATCTTTTTAACAAGTGGTGCTGGGAAAACTGGTCAACCACTTGTAAAAGAATGAAATTAGATCACTTTCTAACACCATACACAAAAATAAACTCAAAATGGATTAAAGATCTAAACGTAAGACAAGAAACTATAAAACTCTTAGAGGAGAACATAGGCAAAACACTCTCTGACATAAATCACAGCAGGATCCTCTATGATCCACCTCCCAGAATACTGGAAATAAAAGCAAAAATAAACAAATGGGATCTAATTAAAATTAAAAGCTTCTGCACAACAAAGGAAACTATAAGCAAGGTGAAAAGACAGCCTTCTGAATGGGAGAAAATAATAACAAATGAAACAACTGACAAACAACTAATCTCAAAAATATACAAGCAGCTTATGCAGCTCAACTCCAGAAAAATAAATGACCCAATCAAAAAATGGGCCAAAGAACTAAATAGACACTTCTCCAAAGAAGACATACGAATGGCTAACAAACACATGAAAAGATGCTCAACATCACTCATTACCAGAGAAATGCAAATCAAAACCAAAATGAGGTATCATTTCTTGCCAGTCAGAATGGCTGTGATCCAAAAGTCTACAAGTAAGAAATGCTGGAGAGGGTGTGGAGAAAAGGGAATCCTCTTACACTGTTGGTGGGAATGCAAACTAGTAGAGCCACTATGGAGAACAGTGTAGAGATTCCTTAAAAAACTGCAAATTTAACTGCCTTATGACCCAGCAGTCCCACTGCCGGGCATACACACTGAGGAAACCAGAATTGAAAGAGAAACGTGTACCTCAATGTTCATCGCAGCACTGTTTATAATAGCTAGGACATGGAAGCAACCTAGATGTCCATCAGCAGATGAATGGATAAGAAAGCCATGGTACATATACACAATGGAGTATTACTCAGCCAGCAAAAAGAATACATTTGAATCAGTTCTAATGAGGTGGATGAAACTGGAGCTGATCATACAGAGTGAAGTAAGCCAGAAAGAGAAACAGCAATACAGTATACTAATGCATATATATGGAATTTAGAAAGATGGTAACGATAACTCTGTATGCGAGACAGCAAAAGAGACACAGATGTATAGAACAGTCTTTTGGACTCTGTGGGAGAGGAAGAGGGTGGATGATTAGGGAGAATGGCATTGAAACATGTATAATATCATATATGAAATGAGTCACCAGTTTAGGTTCAATGCATGATACTGGATGCTTGAGGCTGGTGCACTGAGATGACCCAGAAGGATGGTATGGGGAGGGAGGATGGAGAGGGGTTCAGGATGGGGAACATGGGTATACCTGTGGTGAATTCATGTTGATGTATGGCCAAACCAGTACAGTATTGTAAATTAATTAATCTCCAATTAAAATAAATAAATTAAAAAGAAAGAAATCAAAAAAAATAAAAATAAAAATAAATTGTTTTTCTTATGTTTCATCAAATGATGAATCTAAGACTCTCAATTGAGTACAGTATGTGAATATGAGGAAAAACTTGCCTCTGAGTTATGGTTACAGTCTTTCTATAATAATGGTTTAAAAATGAGGGATGAGTTTGTGTACCTTTCATCATTATATAAGTTTTTGAATTCATGGAAAACAAAACAAAAAAAAAGTGTTCAGGGCCAGAATTGCATGATCTTGCATGATTATTCATATAAATTCTAATCAGTACATTTTCCAATATGATAATTCTTAAAATAAGCATTTTTAACAAAAATCTTCAAGTTTATATATGGTAAAACTTTGCTCTTTTTACCTTCTTTACTCCTATTGATTAGGCATATCACTTAAAGAGGCAATAAAATGATTGGATGTACAAGCTATTATCTCAGAATAGTCACAAATATGAGAAAGTTATAACACCCCTTAGCTACTGATTATCAAAAGATCAGCTTAACATCAAGCTTTTATTTAAATATGTAACTAACCACAGTAAATGCAGTCATATTTGGTATCCAGTAATATTTATTTTGTCAGCTACAAATTGGCACTTGCCGTGAGTGCTTGCCATCTGCCTCTACAAGGATTAAATCATGTGCTGTGCAGCTGCTGATGTTCAACGCTGCCTGAAGGAGTTCAGTGTGGAGAGCAGGAGTGAGGCACTTTGTGCTCTGAGAAAACTGGCAAGATAGGTCTTCAGATAGNGAAAGAGTACCCCCTTGCTTGTTAGTGTTAGCAATGAGTTTATATACTCTCCAGTAAATCCAAAGAATGTCTGGAGGTTGTAAAGACCTCACCAGACCTACTCCCATAATCTACACTTTAAGATAACAGAATTAGCCAGAAGGTTTAATCCAGAGACTGTCCTCAGGCAGAATACATTGTTGTTATATAATCCTAGTAAAGAGCAGGTCTACTCCCATAATTTACAGAATTAGCCAGAAGGTTTAATCCAGAGACTGTCCTCAGGCAGAATACATTATTGTTGTATAATCTTAAGGAATGTAGAGAAGAAAAAAGTTTGTCCTTTCTTCCTCCCTGAGAATTCCAGACCCCTCTCTCCTTGGGGACCCCTAGACTTCTTATCAACCTGCCTAGGAAATGACTCTCAGTACCATGTATTAGTTTTCTATGCTTCCATAACAAATCACCACAAATTTAGTAGCTAAAATAATCCACAGATTTATTATTTTATAATTTTATAGGTCAGAGGTCAAACATGGTCCTCACTGAACTAAAAGCAAGGTGTTGAAAGAGTTATGTTTCTTTCTGGGGGATTTAGGGAAGAATCTATTTCCCCAGTGTTTCTAGCTTCTAGATATTGCCCACATTTCTTGGCTTGTGGTCTCTTTCCTCTCTCTTTTTTTTTTTTTTTAAGATTTTTTAAAAAATTTGAAGTATTTGTAAAGTCTTTGTTGAATTTGTTGCAATATAGCTTCCGCTGTATGTTTTGTTTTTTTTTGGCCCCGAGGCATGTGGAATCTTAGCTCCCTGACCAGAGATCGAACCCACACCCCTTACATTGGAAGATAAAGTCTTAACCACTGAACCACCAGGGAAGTCCCTCCTCTGTCTTTAAAGTCAGCAAAGTTTTATTTCTCTTGACCCTCTTCAATTTTTACATCTCCCTCTGACCGTAGACAGAGGACACCTGTAATTAGATTGGGTCCACCAAGATAATCCAGGGTAATTTCCCCAGGTCTGTAACCTTAATTACATCTGCAAGTGTCCTTACATCTGTAAGTGACTTCAGTTCAAAGAATCTGCCAAAGTGGATATTTTTGATCATCTTGACTAATTTTAGAGTATGTCTTTCAATGTGAGGTAGTGGGTCTGATTGGATAGGGCAAACTTCAGGATAGGCAAATAGTAGGATTGTTGATAAGGTGAGGCAAGGATTATGAAGCCATACTTGAAGGGTAAAGCCATTTGAATAGTCATTTGAGTGATCTCTTGTTCTGGAAAGGGAGCTATTTACACTGATGAAGGCTGTGTGAGTAGTCTTTTGTTCAGATTTATAGATTTTCAGGACATTCTTAAACAAAAAAATTATTTGTAACTTTATTTTCTGGGGCAAGAATTTCCTAGAATACAGTCATGTTAATGAAAACAGTTCTTAGCTTTTTAAAGTTATGTTGCTTTCAGTTGTTTCAGCTTCATTCATATCCTCTATAAAATTCATCAGATGTGTATAAGAGACAGGGTGTGGGGCGGGAGGGGGGAGGTGGGGGTCGGGATTGGGAGTTCATGTATACTCGTGGCTGATCCATGTCAATATGTAGCAAAACGAATACAGTATTGTAAAGCAAAACAAACTAAAAAAATAAAAATTAAAAAAAAAAGCTTATACAACTCAACATCAAAAAACAAAAACCTGATTTAAAAATAGGCAGAAGAAATGAGTAGACATTTTTCCAAAGAAGACATACAGATGACCAACAGGCACGTGAGAAGATGTTCAAATCACAAATTATTAGAGAAACGCATTTCAAAACCACAATGAGGTGTCACCTCACACCTATCAGAACGGCTACTGTCAACTAGACAAAAAAATACATGTTCACAAGAATATGGAGAAGAGGGAACCCTAGCCCACTGTTCCTGGGAATGTAAATTAATGTAATCACTAACATGGGAAACCATATGGAGTTCCCTGGAAAAACTAAAAATGGACCTACCGTATCACACAGCTATTGCACTCCTGGGTTTATACCTGAAGAAAATAGAAACACTCATTTGAAAAGGTACATGCACCCCAGTGTTCAGAGCAGGGGACAGGAAAGACAGGGCCAGGGCCAGGGACAGTCGCCCACACCTAGGTGCTAGGCAGAAGGCAACGCCACCTCCTCGTTTGCACTTAGGGAGGCCAGGCAGCACGAAGGAATGGCATCGAAAACAGAAACTCTGCAGCATCTCAGCAAGCAACTCTGGCCTTAAAAACCATGGAGTGTGCACAACAAAATGACCCTGTATACCTTCCACATGTGGTGCTTGACTAGCGGGGGAAATTTAAGGGAAAATAGCATTTATGTTTAGAGCGTATGAATGGTGACTTCAGGAGATAAATGTACTGCTACAACCTGGTGCAATCCAGACCACACCTCAACCTTCTCCTCAATGAATATTTCACTCCTAATTAAAAAAAAACATTCTGAGGGCTAAAAATAAGGTAAAAGGGGCATCAAAAAACTCTGCATGGTGCCCCTCACCCACAAAGATGCCCACACTCTTCTCTGAGTGTGTTCTTTCGCTTCTGTCATAAACAAACTGCTTCTTTGTTCTCTTTGCTCCTCAGAGAGAGAGGGAGTGTGTGTGTGTATGTGTGTGTGTGTGTGTGTGTGTGTGTTTTGTTTCTGACCCGGGGATTGAACCTTCATCTCTTTTGTCTCCTACATTGGCAGGCAGGTTCTTTACCAGTAGCGCCACTTCTTCTGTGTTCCTCACTCAGATTCTTTTTGGACCATATGAACAAGAGCCTGGACGTTTGATAAACCTTGTCCAGTATCAGCAGCACCATTTACAGCTGCCAAGACATGAAAGCAACCTAAGTGTCCATTGTGGATAAAGAAGATATGATAGATATACATAAGGGACTACTCCATGGCCACATAAAAGAATGAAATCCTACCGTTTGAAGCAACATGGGGGATCTAGCCAGTATTAGGCTGAGTGAAGTCAGTCACAGATAAAGACAAGTACTTAATGTGCATGGTGGAGGGCACTGTCTGGGCTGCACTCCAGGCATCACACATCTGGACTGACGAAGACAGGATGAGACGGATAACCTGCACACTGTCTACTACCTCCACTCCAACCAGCTCCTCAGAGTCAGGGTAGGAGAGAAAATACAATGACAGCCACCACAGGACAATTGCTTGGGGTCGTGCAATGTAATTTAGAGGAGGACTCTCCAAAATCATGGCAAAAAACTGAGGCAGTGAGGTTTCTTAGGGACAGATGGATTTAAAGCCAAAAAATATAAATACTGGTTCTTTTACTGTGACCTGTTGCGGTTACACTATTGCTGAAAACAAATCTCTCCAACAGGTTCGGTCTTCCAGTAATTCTCCAAAATGGCAAACAAAAAGGAGACAGAGGGCACACACTGTACGTTCTCTGGGTCTTTTGGAAAACAAAGCTGTCCCTGGGCCCCACGGATCTACAAGAAAGGTGACATCACACACACTGGGAGAAGGGGCACTGCGCAAAGAGGCACGGCCCACGCCGTTACCATACAAAACCACCAGCTGGGCACAGCACGCTGTTGTCATGGCCATAAGCTAGCAAATTAAGGGCAAGACTCTTCCCAAGGAAATCAGTGCACATGTTGAACACATTAGACACTCTGAGAACTGAGATAACTTCCTGCAATGCGTGAAGGAAACTGAGCAGAAAAAGAAGGACGCCAAAGACAAAGATACAAACCTGGGTTCAAGTAAGGAGTCAACTTGCTCCACCCAGAGATGAGCACTTTGCAAGAAGCACTGGAGAACAAATTGGGCCGCCAGCACCTATGTATGCTCTATGAATTCAGAGCAAAATAGGTGTAAAAATATAAAAGAATTATTGGTTATAAAAAAAATCACCCCCAAATGTATTGGCATGCAACAATAATCATTTTATTTTTATCTTAAGTTTTTATAAGTCAAGAACTTGGGGATGACTAGACTGAGTGGTTCTGGCTTTGGGTCTAATACGCAGGCACAATCAGGCTGCAGGTAGGCAGAGTGAGTGGAGCAGGGGCAGCTGGGGACTAGCCAGGCACCTGGCTCTTCTGTTCTCAGGCCATCTCCACGTGGCCCCAGCGTGTGGACATTCCTCATAGCAGACCATACTCAGGGCAGAAGGACTGCTTCCCTGGCAGGTGAAGGCTGCACAGGTGACTATTCCAGGAAGAAAGATGCAAAGCTGCTTCACCTCTTATGACAAAGCCCCAGAAGTCATTCAGCAGCAATGCTGCCACAGTCTCTTGGTGCACACCAGTCACCAGCCCAACCATATGCAAGAGAGGGGATTTAGACTGCCTCTTGGTGGAAAACGGGCAAGGCTCTTAAGAAGCCCCCGGAATGGGAACTATTGTTGCTGTCATCCTCAGAAAGTATGGCCTGCCACAGGGTGTTAATATCAAATCACAGTGGCCAAAGATATCTGGGTGATGAATAAATGAATAAACACATAAATAATTAAATACTGTGGAACACATTTCAATGACTTTTTAAATAACTCCCCTTCTCCCTATTACATACCCCTTTTATTCTGCCATGTTACTGGGTTGGCCAAAAGGTTTTGGAAAAACTGCAATAAAGTTTTTGGCCAGTCCTATCTGTGACTGTTAAAGTGCAGGACACAGCTGATAACAGAATTTCCTGATTCATTTTTTCAGCCAACATCTATGGCTTCCCTTCTTCTTCTAATACTCCAAGTCTGGGAGTCCCTACAACACTAGACTTTGTGCCTGCTCTCTCCTCTCCCTACTCTATACTGTCTTCTTGGAAATTTCATCTGCATTTTCTTTCTCCTGACTTTAAACACCATTTTGGGCTTCTTAGTGGCTCAGATGGTAAAGAATCTGCCTGCAATGCAGGAGATCCGGGTTCAATCCCTAGGTCAGGAAGATACCCTGGAGAAGGGAATGGCAACCTACCCCAGGATTCTGGCCTAGAGAATCCCATGGACAGAGGAGCCTGGGGGGCTAATCCATGAGATCACAAATAGTAAGATACAACTGTGCAACTAACACTAAATACCACTTTATATGAAAGTGAAAGTGAAGTCTCTCAGTTGTGCCCGACTCTTTGTGACCCCATGGACTGTGGCTACCAGGCTCCTCTGTCAATGGAGTTTCCAGGCAAGAGTACCAGAGTGGGTTGCCATTTCCTTCTCCAGGGGATCTTCCTGACCCAGGGATCGAACCCAGGTCTCCTGTATTGCAGGCAGACGCTTTACCTTCTCAGCCACCAGGGAAGCCCAAACCATTTTATATAGCTGACACCAAAATCTATATTACTAGCTCCAACCTTTCCCCTAAACCCAAGATACATATTTCAAATTTGATATTAAATATCTTAACCAAATTTTCAAGTAATTTTTAACATTCACTATAACTTTCCAATGAGGTCCTTCATCTGACTTTCCTTGCTTATTGAGTTAACTATTACTGTAATAATTTAGAAACAGATACACTAGAATGTTATATAAAACATTTACTTTGAGTAGACATCTACAGTAAATTTCTGTGACTGCCACAATGAATTATTACCTCTTCCCAATACCTGAATAGTTGCACTTTGCTCTCCAATGGCTTGCCACTATGAGGTGTTCACTACCAACACATTCTACATACAGCAGTCGGTTTAGAACATTCAAAAGAACTATATTCATTGACGAACATGACTCCACAAAATGCTTCAATGGCCTACCTTCTACCCAGTGCAAATTCTTTAGCATAATTATTGCTCTACAGTTCCATCTTTATATTTTACAGTTCTGCCTTTATCTTTTACTTAATATAGATGCTTCATATCATCTATATCCAACATGAACAATAGCTAAGTTCCCTGGACTTATTCCAAGTTCTCAAATCAATAAACCTTTCCTTAAACATGTAAAGCAAATCTATCCAGCAAATACTAAGACATAAAGGGAGATTTGACAATAATTGGCAACAACAATAACTTATTATTGTAATTGGAGTGTTAAAATAGTAGGGAATTTTAACACTCCATGTACATCGGTGGACAAATGACCCAGACAGAAAATCAATAAGGCAACAGGGATTGTAAATGACACAATACACCAGTTGGACTTAGATCTCTATAGGTTACATCCAAAAACTGCAGAGTATACAGCCTTCAAGTACCATGTAACATTCTCCAGGATCAATTACATGCTAGGCCATTAAACAAGTCTTAAATATAAGAGGACAGAAATCATATCAAACATTTTCCTGACCACAGTGATATGAAGTTAGAAATCAATAATGGAAAGAAAAATGGGAAAATCACAAACATGTGGAGACTAAACAATATGCTACTAAAAACCCAGCAGGTCAATGAAAAAAATTAGAAAAAATCTAAAGACAAATAAAAGCAGAAATAGTACATTTTGAAATGTGTATGATGTAGCAGTTCTAAAGGGGAGTTCAGAGTGACACATGTCTTCCTCAATAAACAACAAAATTCAAATAAACAACCTAACCTACCACCCAGAGGAATTATAGAAAGAACAGACAAAAGCCAAAATCAGAAGAAGGAAGGATGGGGACATATGTACACCCGTGGCGGATCCATGTCAATGTATGGCAAAACCCTACAATACTGTAAAGTAATTAGCCTCCAACTAAAATAAATAAATTTATATTTTTTAAAAAAGGAAATAATAAAGACTAGGAGAAGGCAATGGCAATCCACTCCAGTATTCTTGCCTGGAAAATCCCATGGATGGAGGAGCCTGGCAGACCACAGTCCATGGGATCCCTAGGAGTTGGACATGACTGAGCAACTTCACTTTCACTTTTCACTTTCATGCATTAGAGAAGGAAATGGCAACTCACTCCAGCATTCTTGCCTGGAGAATCCCAGGGATGGGGGAGCCTGGTGGGCTGCCATCTATGGGGTCGCACAGAGTCAGACACGACTGAAGTGACTTAGCAGCAGCAGCAGAGAGAAAATAAATAAAGATTAAAAGCAATGAAACAAAGAGCTAGTTTTTTTTAAAAGAGAAACAAAATTAATAAACCTGTAGCAGATTCACCACAGAAGAGGTCTCAGCAAAATAAAAAATGAAAGAAATTGCTACCAATACCACAGAGATACATAAAATCATAACAGAATACTATGAGTGGTTATATGCCAAAAAATTAGACAACCTAGAAGAAATAGAAGTTCTAGAAACATACAAACTGCCTAGACTGAATCTAGAAAGAAACAATTTGAACAGGCTGACCACTAGTAGTGACAATGAATTTATAATTTTTAAAAATCCCCACCAAACAGAAGTTCAATCCAGATGGCTTCCAAAGACATTTCTACCAAATATATAAGGTAGAGATAATATTTATCATTCAGAAACCATTCCAAAAAAATTGAAGAGGATGGAATACTCACAAATTCATTTTAAATGTCCACAATTACCCTGATTCCAAAACTAAAGACACTAAAAAAGGACAAAATTACATGCTGATATCTCTGATGAATATAGATGCAAAAACCCTCATATATTAGCAAATTGAATCCAACAATATATAAAAAGGACCATATACCATGGCCAAGTTGGCTTTATTCCAAGGACACAAGAGTGATTCAGTAGTCACAAAAATCAATGTGATACACCACATTGAAAAAAGGATGGATAAAAATCACATGATCATCTCAATAAACACAGAAAAATAATTTGACAGAATTCAACATACATTCATGATAAAAAAAATCAATATGAGTATAGAGGAAACATATCTCAACATAATGAAGGCAATTTATGACAAACTCACAACTAGTATACTCAGTGGTGAAAAGCTGAAAGCCTTTCCTTTAAGTTCAGGGAAAATGTTGCCCACTCTTACCCATTCTGTTTAACATAGTACTGGAAGTCCTAGCCACAGCAATCAGAGAAGAAAAAAATATATAAATTAAATTGGAGGGAAAGAAATAAAACTGTCATGATTTGCAGAAAACATGACACTATATGCAGAAAACCCTAAAGTCTCCACTCAGAACCCATTAGAACTAATACATAAATTCACCAAAGTTTCAGAATACGAGATTAATATATGGAAACCTGTTTCTTTTTCACACACTAATAATGAACTATCAGAATGATAAAGCACAAAACAATCTCATTTACAACAGCATTAAAGAATAAAATATGTAGGAATAAACTAAACCAAGGACATTAAACATCTATGCCTGAAAACCATAAAACAGTGATGAAGGAAATTGAAGGAATATATCTCATGTTCTTGGATTGGAAGAACTAATGTTTTTAAAATGACCATATTACCCTAAGTAATGTACAGATTTAAATGCAATCCCTATCAAAATAACCATGACAGAACTAGAATAATCCTAAAATTCATATGGAACAAAAGAAGACCCCAAATTGCCAAAGCAATCTTGAGAAAAAATGAACAAAGCTAGAAGTATCATGTTCCCAGACTTAAGACCATACTACAAGGCTACACTAATCAAAACAGTTCAGTAATGGCACAGAAACAGACACAGAGACCAATGGAAACAGAACAGAAATCCCAGAAATAAATCCATGCACCTATGGTCAATTAATCTGTGACAAGAGAAGCAAGAGTACCCAATGGGAAAAAGACGATCTCTTCAACAAGTGGTGCTGGGAAATTGGACAACTACATGTTGAGGCATGAAATTACAACATTTCCTCATACCACACAAAAATAAACTCATAATGGATTAAAGATCCAAATGTAGACCTGAAAGCATCACACTCCTGCATGTGTGCACGCTAAGTCGCTTCAGCCCTGTCCGACTCTGCGCAGCCCTAGGGAGGGTAGCCTGCCAGGTTCCCCTGTCCATGAAGTTCTCCGGGCAAGAATACTGGAGTGACTTGCCATTTCCCTCCCAGGAGATATTCCTGACCTAGGGATCGAACCAGGTCTCCTGCATTGTAGGCAGATTCTTTATCATCTGAGCCAGTATGGAAGCCTATAACACTCCCAGAACAGCATATAGGCATACCTCTTATACATAAACCATAGCAATATTTCTTGGATCAGTTTCCTAAAGCAAGAATAAAAAAATAAAAGCAAAGATAAACAAATGGAATTTAACAGCTTTTGCACAGCAAAGGAAACCATTGAAAAAAAATAGGAGAAAATATTTGCAAACAGTGTGACTGTCAGGGATTTAATGTCCAAAATATAAACAGCTCATACAGGTCAATGTCAAGAAAACATACATTCAATTTTTAAAAAAAATGAGCAGAATGAGAAGACCTAAATATTTTTCTACAGACAAGATGGCCAACAGGCATGTGGAAAGATGCTCAACCTCACTAATTATCAGGGAAATGCAAATCGCAACAACAATAAGAATCACATCTGTCAGAATGGCTGTCATCAAAAACGTAAGTAACAAACACTAGAAGACATAGAGAAAAGGGAACCCTGTACACTATTGGCTAGGAATGTAAATTGGTATAGCCACTGTGGAAATCAGTATGGAATTCCCACAAAACACTAAAAATAGAACTACAAGATTCAGGGAATACCTTGAATTAAAATGAGTACCTTTCCAGTAATCTGTAGAGAATCATTATAAACCATTGTTTCAGTCTCCCAGAAAAGAGACTGTTTCCAGTGTTGTAGCTCACCATTGCTCAGGTACTGAAGCTGAAAAGGACTCATCAGCCTCATCACTTCACCTATCAGAAGCTCTGCCTGTTTGTAGGCATTTCTTATCCAAACCATTAAAATTATGTTCACAATATGATAGCCTTGAAGTCATGACTAGTCACACACAGTTTAAAAGCTTCTCATAAAGACACAGCACATCCTCCTCCCAACTTGTCCCTCTGTCCACTAAGGTGCCGTGTTCTGAGAAAGCCCACCTGTCCTCAGATGATCAAACTCTTACCTGTATGACCTCTCCATTTCTGATTTCAGCAGCCAACAAAGCAAAGTTCCGAACAGGCTGATCACACACAGCTGATGCTCGTAAAAGCTGAAGTGCCCTTGTTGTTCATTTCACTGGTCCGAAGAAATGAACAGGCAAAGCATTATCAGCTCCCCCCATCCTATATGCATCAGCCCTTCGCCAAAGCCAGAACACTAACCCAATCAGGACTGAGATGTGTTCTGGGGGAGTAACCGCCTTCGAGAGTAATCCCACTTCCCTGGAGAGAAGATGTGGCTTAACCAGCAACCCTCTACACTAGAAAAAACACAACTGGCCTTTGATGCCATTCACCCATTAGGTACAGAACAACATAATGTCTTTTAGTGAACACAGCTCCTCTGATTTGATTCAGCTGTCTGTACTGGGACTCCTCAATGCTGTCCCCCACCAGCAGCCATTGTCTTTTCTGTTGGAGGGCTGTATCCCACAAAATGCTCCTACAACCCAACTCCCAGTCTGAGCCCCTGCGCTGCCTCCTCTCCTAATCTGGTCAACTGGGCTTGTCTCCCTACAGGAACGTCTTAAGTCCTAGAGCAAGTTTTAAGCACCCAGCACCCCGCTCCTGGTCCTCACAGCCCTCCTCTTCACCGGTAGTCCTGCAGCTCTAGAGATCTCTCTTGGCAGTAAGGAGCCCTCAGAATCAAACGAGAGCATAAGGGAGGAGAATCCCTCAGCAACGCTGCTTACAGCACCCCTCAGAGCCCTCCTCCTGTGCCCCCCACCTTTCCTAACCTCCCACTCTGGCCAGGATTCACCCTAATTCTTACAAGACTGACATCCTGAAAAGGGAAAAGTAAGGAAAGGATTCAGTGCCTCCCCCCATCACACACACAAAAGGCAAGGACACTTTGACCCCTTCCTGCATTTTTCAATTTATTATGACAGATATCTTCATGTGGATCCACCCTTTAAGACCTTTGCCTTATGTGGCTTCTTACCACTTTCCTTGTTCCTTATTTACTATAAAACATCAGCGTCCATCACAGTGTCTTCCCCCCGAGCAGGCTGAAATGTGTATGGTGAACAAGGAAACCAGAGACCCCAAGTCCTTTACAGATCTGTGTCCAGAAAACTTAAGACCCATCAAATTCTACTCATCATAAAGCAACTAGTTAACCCAGTGGAGGAGGAAAGATATTTATTTACGCTGTTGTTTAGCAAAATTAAACAGAGAGGAAAATATCATGAGAAAAAGGACACTCACTAAGTACTCACCACATGTGAGAAACGGGGACCAGTCTTTCTTAAAAATTTTTATTGGAGTATAGTTGCTCGACAGTGTTGTGTTAGTTTCTGCTGTACAACAAAGTGCATCAGCTATATGTATCATATACCCCCTCTTTTCTGGATCTGCTTCCCATTTAGGTCACCGCAGAGCATTGAGTTTTCTGTGCTATACAGTAGGTTCTCAGTAGTTATCTATTTTACACATAGTAACTAGATACAAGGGCTTATAATGTACATAAAGCCTTCCTAGGTGGCTCAGTGGTAAAGAATCTGCCTGCAATGTAGGAAACTTGGGTTCAATCGCTGGGCCAGGAAGATCCCCTGGAGTAGGAAATGACAAGCCACTCCAGTATTCTTGCCTGGAGAATCCCATGGACAGAGGAGCCTGGCAGGCTACAGTTCATGGGGTCACAGAGTCAGATATGACTGAGCCACTAACACACACATTTACAACAGCCAAGACATGGAAGCAACGTAAATGCCTGTCAACAAAGGAATGGATAAAGACAACGTGGTACCAGTTTTGATCACACT
This sequence comes from Aepyceros melampus, assembly GCA_006408695.1. Lineage (NCBI taxonomy): Eukaryota > Metazoa > Chordata > Mammalia > Artiodactyla > Bovidae > Aepyceros > Aepyceros melampus. Next base: position 37,715 of record SJXQ01009808.1, on the reverse strand, counting down.
GTCTTATTTCATCTTCAAACAATGCTGCAGAGTAGGATTTCCTTCATCCTCATTGTACAGATGAGGAAAACAAGGTTTAGAGAGACTAAGAAATGTGCACAGGTTCACATTAGCCTCTAAGGAACAAAAACAAGGAATTAAACTCAGGGGCCTTGGTTGCAGACTTGTACCTCAGAGCAATATTTGGAAAATAATGGGGAGCAAAGATGAATACTTTAAAATTATCCAAGAACTTTTCTGACTGCATTTTCTTGTATCAGTCTTCTATCTGCCTGCAGCCTTGGCACATAATCCTCAATAAGCCTCCATCTGAAGGAGCTGAGCTTAACTAAAGTCAGCCTGTCTCAGACAAGAAAATGTGGGAGAGGGGTTCAGGATGGGGAACACGTGTATACCCGTGGCGGATTCGTGTTGATGTATGGCAAAACCAATACAATATTGTAAAGTAATTAGCCTCCAATTAAAATAAATAAATTTAAATTTAAAAAAAAAGAAAAGGTTGCCTAAATATAGCACATCTTAAAGATAGGAGTAATTAGTAAGCTTGGTTCCTCAATGTAAGTGTGCTGAATATATGAGTGAGTGAATGAATAAAACTGATTGAGATTTTCTGATTTTTCATGCACATAATGAAAAATATGCTTGGAATCAAGGGAAAATACTATCTTCCTCAAATCTACACTTCTCTGCGCAGTTTCTCCTCTTCCCGAAATAGTGAGGGAGCCTTCTCCTGCCTTTCCAGGGAAGACAGAGGCACAGGCTCTCATTGTCAGCACACCAGTTACCATGACTGACGTCTGCGGGTCTGACCCATTCATACTCCAGACACCATCTCTTCAAGTGCCCCGCAGACGGTCGTGTGCACACAGAGAGATACCTGCCCTGGGAGAGCCCAGAGCAGAGGAAGTGACGGTGTAACACGCATGTTCCATTCTGCATTTGAGGAAGACCTGCCTGACCACAAGAAGGAACAAGAAAGGGTAAAAAGAGGAAAGCCACATCTGAACCCCAGAGATCAGGACTTGTGTGAGATAGTTCATTTGTGAGGGCTTCCCTGGTGGCTCAGACAGTAAAAAAAATCCCCCTGCAATGCAGGAGACCAGGTTTGATCCCTGGGTGGGGAAGAACCCCTGGAGATGGGAATGGCTACTTGCCTGGAGAAGCTCATGGACAGAGGAGCCTGGTAGGCTACAGTCTGCGGGGTCACAAAGAGTCAGACATGACTGAGCATTTGTGAAGTGGTCTCGGGGCACAGGGACAGGGCCTTCGGAAAACGTCAAACAGGAAATGAGGAGACGCCACTGTAGGGTGCATCACTGGGCGTCCTGGGGACAACCCTGCTGGACATCCTCTGAGCTGCTGGGCAGCTGCCCCCCAGGGATGCTCCTTCCTCAGTACTTTGAGTCTGCCCACGACCAGCACAGGGTGGATGGACCTCTGCAGCAATTCCAAAAGGCTTCCCCGACCCAATTCCAAACTGTATGTGAGGCCTCCCCACACCAACAAGCAGTCTTCAGGTGCCAGGTGGGCATCTGAAAAATCAGTTCAATTGTAGCACCAGCTACCCAGAAAGAGATCAGATTCCGCCGGTAAAGAGCTCAGCCCCACAGACCTCCCTCTGCTTTTGATGCCAACACGAACCCACGGTGTTACCTGTGCTTCCAACCAGCCAGCGACAAACCTGAGGTTCTGACAACCCACTCCAACTCAGAATACTGAGCACAAGCCTAGGTTGCCACCTGTACTGGACCAACTGGCTACAAATCAGAGGTTCCCACAACCCCCTTAATCAGTTCAGTTCAGTTCAGTCACTCAGTCGTGTCCGACTCTCTGTCACCCCATGAATTGCAACATGCCAGGCCTCCCTGTCCATCACCAACTCCCGGAGTTCACTCAGACTCATGTGCATAGAGTAGGTGATGCCATCCAGCCATCTCATCCTCTGTCATACCCTTCTCCTCCTGCCCCCAATCCCTCCCAGCATCAGGGTCTTTTCCAATGAGTCAACTCTTCACATGAGGTGGCGAAAGTACTGGAGCTTCAGCTTTAGCATCATTCCTTCCAAAGAAATCCCAGGGTTGATCTCCTTCAGAATGGACTGGTTGGATCTCCTTGCAGTCCAAGGGACTCTCAAGAGTCTTCTCCAACACCACAGTTCAAAAGCATCAATTCTTCGGCGCTCAGCCTTCTTCACAGTCCAACTCTCACATCCATACATGACCACTGGAAAAATCATAGCCTGGACTAGACAGACCTTTGTTGGCAAAGTAATATCTCTGCTTTTGAATATACTATCTAGGTTGGTCATAACTTTTCTTCCAAGGAGTAAGCGTCTTTTAATTTCATGGCTGCAGACACCATCTGCAGTGATTTTAGGTTCCATTAATTTGATACAATGGCTCACAGAATTCAGGAAAACCCATTCACTCACTAGATTACCAATTTATTACAAAAGAATGTGAAAAGATACAAACCAATGGCCAGATTAAAAGATACACAAGGCATGGCCCCAGACAAAGGAATTTTTGTCCCCGGGAGCATGGTGCCAGCATACTGGCACATGGAAGTATCCTGGTTCCCCATGCAGAAGCTCTCTGTCCTTTCTGTGTTTACAGAGGCTTCATTACACAGCATAAATGAACACACAATCAGCCAACCATGACTGACTCAATCTCCAGGCCCTTTCAAACCCTCCTTGGAGGCTGGGGGTGGGACTGGAAGTTACAACCCTCTAATCCCATGCTTGTTCTTCTGGCCACTAGCACCCATCCTTGAGCTGGGAGGTGAGTGTGTATCCAAAATTCAATTCATAAGCTTAGCAAGGGGCTTCCCAGGTGGGCTTCCCAGCAAGGGGCTAATTATAAAGAATCTGCCTGCCAATGCAGGAGACATAAGAGACATGGGTTCAATCCCTGGGTGGGGAAGATCCCCTGAAGGAGGACACGGCAATCTACTCCAGTATTCTTGCCTGAAGAATTCCATAGACAGAGGACCCTGGTGGGCTACAGTTCATAGAGTTGCACAGGGTTGGACATGACAAGTGACTTAGCATGCACACATGCACACAAGCCTAACAAGAGACACCTTTGTTGTTCTCATCACTTAGAAAATTCCAAGACTTTTAGGAACTCTATGCCTAAAATGGAAGAATTTTTCTTCACTGCTGTCTGAATTCACTCCTACATGGTGCTAGAGACTTGCGGCGGAACATTTTTAACTACTACCAATATATTAAGCCAAGCTATCTATGAACTAAAGCTTAGGGGTTTTTTTGTCAGTTGATCATAGGAGTCCCTAGGTGAGAGCTACAGAAGAGGCAGTAATGCAACAGACAGAGAGAAGTGACAAGGAGTCTGGGCCACCTGTCACACAACTTCCTGTGCCCTGAGAAGCTGAGTGCATTTGTCCCCGAATGTACCATTTGCACTGAATATGTGCCACCATTACGTTGCCCAACAGTATGGTGCCGAGCTTGGAAGTCACCCGGACAGGGATAGACCGCTCCACTTGCATGCTCATGTGATGGCCGTGTCAGGTGACCAGTCTCCTGGGGCTCGGCAGGATGTCAAGGGCCGCTTTGTAAACATCAAGCTGTAGTTCTGTACTGCAGAGGACATAGCGTCACTCCAGAGCCCTAGCAGGCTGCGGGGTGACCAGAAAACAGTATACATATCTGTAACAAGAGTTCCAGCCCCGCCAGTTCTGCGGAGTGAGAGAGTCTGGATGGATGGACAGCTTTCACCCCAGCCCGGACTTTCCATGGAGCCCTCTCTTGCTCTGGGCCATGCTCAAAACCAGGGACTTTCTGCGTTACTCAATAAAAAGGTAAGAGTATGACTCCCAACTGCAGCATAGACCACCTTCAGAATTCAGACAGGCCCACCATGAATCCCTTTCTTAATAGTGGGGAGTGTATGGTCCAACAACGTGCCCTTTTGAGGCAATGAGCAGGCATGCCAAAGTCCATGAGGCACTTTAAACTGTGGATCTGAATCCTCCTGGGGTCCATCTCACAGACTCTGGCACATAGGCTCTTTCTAAGCTATCCACAGTATTTACTTCTTGCTCACCACATCCACTTGGCCTGATGTCTTGACATGGCAAAGTCACATGAATCCATACACTTTTAAGATGGTTGAGTTTCCCAAGAAGTATATTACGATGAAATCTTGGAACAAGACAGTGGCAACGCATTACTGTCCACCAAATGTAAACGCACACTACTTAGACCATCTTATGAGAACTGAGAAAAATCTATCCAGCCGAGGACCTGCTGTATACCAAGTACCAGAGTCTGTACTGATTCATCACAGTCAGGACACTCATCACAGTAGTTGTGACCGGACTGCTAATGGGTTATGTGTACAGTCAGCCACTGTCCTCTGCCATTTGGTTCTGACAAAGGTCAACAAGTAAACTGAGTGGCTTCATATGAGGGATCGTCTAAGGCACTCCAATCAGGAAGAAGCAGCATTTGCCCCCAGCACGCCCCAGGTTGGTCAGGGGCCGCAGGAAGATGCCATCTGCCCCTACTCCCAGGTGTGCGTGCTCATCAGAATGGACATCTGTGCTCTCAGAGGGAGTCGCCCTGTAGACGTAGAGAAGACCTGGGCTAGGCACACAGTGCAACCCAGGTGAGATGGCTGCCTACAACGAGACCATAGCAGTGATGAGTTAAAGATGCGGAAGGGAAACTACAAATGTAACCAGCAGGTCAGCTGGCAGAGTACTGCAAAATTTGCCTGTACTGCATGACTGTGTAAAGGTCTTAACTAAGGCGATGGTGGCAAATCTCAGGGAAACACGATAGCTTCTGTAGACAGTTCTGGGGAAGCTATCAGAAGGCAAAATAACAGTGACTAATTTAACATTTCCTATATATCTGCCCTCAGACTGCAAGATGCTCTGTGACAAAATAATTCCTTGAAAAACTCAACACTGAGAAATGCTGGTTTATACATAAGCAGTCTTCCTTCCTATGAGATTTCCTTCCTAAAATTCACATTTGTGTATCTGACTGTCATCTGTGCTACTGATCCCCAGGTATCAGAGAGGAAAGTCCGTGCACAGTGTTTGGATCTAAACCAATTTAATCTGGACAGTTCTGATATTTTTCTTTTTGCCTCGTTATATAAGAATGTTAGTTAAAATAGAACTCAAATCAATGAGTCAACAGGACTTGAAATGCAAAAGGAAATCCAACTTCCTGTGGGCTGAAGTAGATGAAAGCGAGCCCCGCGGAGGATTCCCAGCTCACAGGAGCACCGCCGAGCCAGGCAGTGCTCAGGTCTGGGACTCTAATATTCTCACTCTCTCTTTAAAAATGCCCATATGCCTCTCCTTATTTTCCAAGAATAATTTCTGTGAACAGGAAATCCATGCCTCGGATTTCTTTCGTAGGCCCCAAAAGGTTTCCCAAGCACACTTGAGCTAAGTAATAGCTATGTGAATTAATGATGGATGAGTACCATCCTCTGTGCTAGAGAAAGAGTGAAAGAAAGCCTCAGAGTGTTAAACATGGGTCATAAACAACACTGGAAAAAGGAACTTTGGTTGTGAAAATTAGAAGTTTCCTGTGTCTAGTAGCATGGACTTGAGCCAGCGGAGGCAGCAGCTTGTTTTAATGATGTTCCAGGAAAGTTTACTTTAATCCCTAGGCAACTGGGAACCTATTTCTTCTAAAAGTGTTGGAAACCACTTTCTGAATAATCTTGAAGTGTTCTTAGCAATTTCCTTCAAATTCAACAAATTTAAATCACTAGAGACAGTGACACAGTGAGACTCAAAATCCTAGACAATTCTGAGAAACTACAGAAATCATAAGTAATCAGAATCTTTTTCCCCAACTACAGGTGATTTACAACAGTTTGATCAAGCTTTCTATATTAAAGCCAGAAAACATCATTTTAACTTCTGAAGAAATACTGCTACAGCACAATAATAATAATAGCATTTTTAGTAAATTCCAGGTATGACTTGACCTTCCCCCAAAAGCTGAGATGACTATAGGGAAGGCAATAGGCTAGAACATGGGGTCTATTTCATGTCAAGGGTCAATTATTTTTCATTAGAAAAGAGCATAATCAAAGCAAAAACTTGTCCAACGTACATGTTTTTCTTCCACTAGCTTCCTAATGAATTACCAGTACTGATTAGGTAAAATTGATTGTATTGATTACCCATAAAATTGATTACCTATTATATTTATGATAATCCCAATACATTTATTATATGAAGCTAAATGGCCGTAAGAAAATATACTATTGTAGGAAGGAAAAGATAAAAGTGAAAGTCTTCCTGTTCACTTGGAGTCTCAGCTGAGGTTCCACACACTTGTGAAAACCAAGAAAGTTCCTACGGAATAAGGAGAGCTACCAATCCTATAGCTATAAAATGGACAAAAACTAACAAACCCATGGCAGCATTTGAGAACCCCCAAAGGAGAGTCTGAGGAAGAACCTATATTGAGGCAGTTCATTTAACAGGTCACACAAAAAAGCAGGAGGGAAGGAGCAGGGTAATGGAGACAGGGAAGGTGGAAAACACACTCAGGGCACAGTACTGAGATCGTTGACTTGGGCATCTGGGCTTCAGTCTGCCCAGGGCCCTCTGGGGAACACAGAAAGCCATCTGGGATGGCCCCCACAGCAGCCAGGCTGGGGCAGTTACTACTGGCCTGCCTTCGGTTAAGGGCTAACTGCTGTGTAAACTGCATTGCAATGGGAGCTGAACCTGCAAGCAGGCCCAGGGGATGCGAGCTGCTTTAGAGGAGATTCTGAGGCAGAAATGGAGAGATTCGTGGTGGGCCCTAGGGGTGGGATGATACCGGTGTGCTTAGAACTGTCCAGCACATCCCTGACTGAAATAAAAAGTGGGCCAGCAGGATGAGACGCAGGATACCAAGCCTCTGCTGCTCTGATCCACCCCAAGCCCATCCTTCCACCTCATGCCCATCCTTCTGCTGAAGACACATTAGAAATGGAGCAAAGGAAGCAACTTCTTAAAGCAAAGGGACTCACAGCACTGTGGCCTTCCCCTTGCTCTTCCCACAGGGTATAGGGCTGCTTTTCTGACCAAGTCGAATGAGGAAGTTACAAAAGAGCTCTGCCCAGTGCCTAGGGGAAGGCTGCAGAGTTGGGGGGAGGGCCAGGAGGCGAGGCCTTAAATCCCATTGCCATCAGGCACCCTTCTCCTCGCCAAGGGAGGGGCCCAAGACCACAGTGAGGCACCATTTCACACCAGTCGGAATGCTGCGGTCCAAAAGTCTACAAGCAATGAATGCTGGAGAGGGTGTGGAGAAAAGGGAACCCTCTTACACTGTTGGTGGGAATGCAAACTAGTACAGCCACTATGGAGAACAGTGTGGAGATTCCTTTAAAAATTGCAAATAGAAATGCCTTATGATCCAGCGATCCCAATGCTGGGCATACACACCGAGGAAACCAGAATTGAAAGAGACACGTGTACCCCAATGTTCATCGCAGCACTGTTTATAATAGCCAGGACATGGAAGCAACCTAGATGTCCATCAGCAGATGAATGGATATGAAAGCTGTGGTACATATACACAATGGAGTATTACTCAGCCATTAAAAAGAATACATTTGAATCAGTTCTAATGAGGTGGATGAAGTTGGAGCCGATTATACAGAGTGAAGTAAGCCAGAAAGAAAAACACCAATACAGCATACTAACACATATATATGGAATTTAGAATGATGGTAATGATAAACCTGTACGCAGACAGCAAAAGAGACACAGATGTATAGAACGGACTTTTGGACCCTGAGAGAGAGGGAGAGGGTGGGATGATTTGGGAGAATGGCCCTGAAACATGTATACTATCATGTAAGAAACGAATCGACAGTCTATGTTCAATACAGGATACAGGATGCTTGGGGCTGGTGCGTGGGGATGATCCAGAGAGATGATATGGGATGGGAGGTGGGAGGGGGGTTCAGGATTGGGAACTCATGTACACCCGTGGTGGATTTATGTCAATGTATGGCAAAACCAATACAGTAATGTAAAGTAAAATAAAGTAAAAATAAAAATAAAAATAAAAAAAAAAGAAGGGCCCAGGCCTACGTCTGTTTCCAACAGAAAAGAGAATGTTTCTGACTTTTAATATGCATGCCTATGTGCTAAGTCACTTCAGTAGTGTCCTGCTCATTGTGACCCCATGGACTATTGAAGAGGAAAAGTTAAAATTTTACATAACCTCCTGCTCCTTCTGCCTCTGTAACTCAGCTTGTTCCTTACAAAGTCTGGATCACATAGGTCACCTAGTCTCAGAAACTGGGGGCTTACAATCCTAGGAATGGAGCTTATCTCACTCACCCTTGACCTGCTCTTTGCAATTCCCCAGCCCCTGGAAACCTACTTAATCATGCCTGTCCATGTAAAGGTCAGGCACCCCCCCTCCCCATCTTGACTGCTGTTCCTGTGTACGTGAAACCCTTTAGTTTAAACCAGTCTATTAGCAGCTAGTGTTGCCCACTTTAGCTTGTCTATAAAAACTCTGTAACCTGTTTGTTCAGGGCTCAGAGCTTGGAGTGTTAACTCCTCTGGGCCCACCAGCATAATAAATCTGAGTTCTCCAACTCTCTGAGTGTGGTGCTTGGTTTCTTGAGTACTGGTTTCTGCAACACTATAGCCTGCCAGGCTCCTCTGTCCATGGGATTCTCCCGGCAAGAATACTGCAGTGGGTTGCCATGCCCTCCTCCAGGGGATCTTCTGAACCCAGGGATCAAACCCAAGGCTTTATGTCTCAGCATCTCCCATGTCTCCTGCATTTCAGGCAGGTTCGTTACTGCTGAGCCACTAGGGAAGCCCAAATCTTAATAACACCCCCTTTAAACTTGATTTTCTTTTCACATGGAGTCAGTGAGCTAGCTGGAGTAGTCTAGGGTGCAGAGCAGGGAGAGGAGAATACAGTCGTGAGATCAGAGTGCCTTCTACAATTAATGCAGCAAGGTTACCTATTTCCCACTGGCTTGGGAGATGCACTTAATGATGGACCCAGACGCTCTTGGGAGGATATTTCCCAGACAGTGGCCTGCAGGAAGAGGAACCTGAGGGCTGTGTCGCATGAACCACCGGGTTTGGCGAGGTGGGGGTTGGTGAGGGCAGTCTGCCACAGAGTGTGTTTTCAAGGCTGATGGGAGAGGTCAGCCCTGTCGCTAGCTGTCCCCACAAATGCCTGCTCCCTCTTGATGGACACATGGCTGCCAAGCTACAGACTGCATTTCCTGGCCTCTCCCACTCAAAGTAACTGCATGACTAAGCTGTCATCAATGTAATGTTAGCAAAAACTTCTGCCTCACTTGCCCAAATATCTGCCCTGGATCTGCCCCTTTCCCCTCCTCTCTACCTGAAAATAGACGTGCTCAAGGCAACTTTTTGATCCTGCAGACCAGGTAACACCCAAGGTAATGGTGAAACAGAAAGATGGAAGGAAATCAGGTGACCTTATGAGGCAGAGCTAGACTCTTAACTGACACAGTAATAAATCTGCTTTATTTAAGCCAGGATTTCCTAGCATTTTTTTTTTTCACTACTGCCCCCTTAAAGAGAAAAAATAAATATAATTTGAGTGATTAAATGTTTAATTTAACTTCTTCCTAACAAGAGAGATGAAATGCTAAAAAATACGATTTTATTGAGCTTTGGAAGGCCACAAATCATTTCAATAGCTAAGGATATTTTTCACCCCTCTTTCCTCCCAGATCAATTTTCACCACTACTGAGAACACATGTTTTCAGCTATTAAATGCCTGGTCTCTTGTTCAAGCAGCTTACCTCTGCCCTCACAAACACAGTGAGGGAACTAAGTAAGACAGAGCCCCTTCCGGCTCCTCCCCCAAGCTCACTGTTTCTAGCCAATGACAGACGTGTTGCCACAGTAAAGGTCATTAAAGAACTGAGTGAAAAAATAAACACAGATAAAATAGGGAAGTAAAATGTGCATTGCAGACTGAATGTTTTTGTCCCCTCAAAATCCATATGTCGAAGCCCTCACCCTAAATATTACTGTATGTGGAGACGGGACCTGTAGGGTAGTGATAAAGGTCCCATGAGGCCATGAGGACAAGGCCCTGGAATAGCAGGGCTGGACGACACAGGCGCGGGCTGTCTCCACCATGCAGGGACACAGCAGGAAGGCAGTCTGCAAGAGGGGGAGAGGGCCGCCGTGGGGTGCAGGGCTCCAGCCTCCGGGGAACGCATCTCCTCTGTGCAGCCAAGGGGCTAACACCCTGGGCATGGCCACATCTCCCCTTGTCTCTCCTCTCCCCGGCCCACCTGGAGGAGCCAGGAGTTTATCAAAACACACGAGGCTCGGCTTCCCTGAGGTGAAAGAGGGGTGAGGAAACTTTCAGTTGAATAAGGAAACAACGTTTCAATTTAGGCTGGACTGGACATTTTAAGACTTAAAAAAGAATTAAAAGCTAGGGTTTCATACAAGGTGTCACCCAGAGGTGACAGTGGCTTACCCACTGTCAAATGTTGTTGCTGTTCAGTGGCTAAGTCATATCCGACTCTGTGACCCGATGGACTGGCACAAAAATAAAGTCATTTCTTAATTGTGCTCTAGAGCTTCCCAGGTGGCTCAGGGGTAAAGAATCCACCTGCCAATGCAGGAGACACAGGTTCAACCCCTGAGTTGGGAAGATTCCCTAGAAGAGGAAATGGCAATCCAGTATTCTTGCCTGGAGAATCCCATGGACAGAGGAGCCTGGCAGGCTACAGTCCATGGGGTCGTGACTTAGCAACTGCTACTGCTACTGCTAAGTCACTTCAGTCATGTCGACTCTGTGCGACCCCATAGAGGGCAGCCCACCAGGCTCCCCCATCCCTGGGATTCTCCAGGCAAGAACACTGGAGTGGGTTGCCATTTTCTTCTCCAATGCATGAAAGTGAAAAGTGAAAGGGAAGTCACTCAGTCGTGTCCGACTCTTGGCGACCCCATGGACTGCAGCCCATCAGGGTCCTCCGTCCACGGGATTTTCCAGGCAAGAGTACTGGAGGGGGGTGCCATTGCCTTCTCCAGACTTAGCAACTAAGCATGCACAATTGTGCTCTACAGAGTTCAGTGCATAGAGTAAACCTCGTTACTGAATATCCAATAAGGAAAGTAGATCATGCAAACACAGAAGGCCAAACAAAAGACCTTCTAAACACTGGTCTACAGCAAGCCTAGTGAATCCAATTCTGGCTGCCTGTATCTTACTTTAAGTACAACTTTTACTTCCCTTCCTAGATACTGATTAGGATTCTAAACTATGTTCATGAAGCCAAATGATTTAATAGATCAATGACCACTTTGTAACTTATTCTAAAAAGATTAGAACCTTTGTCACAGGGGTTGTCCATTCTCCTAGCCAGAGACTGTTTGTCATTCAATAATTAACTAATGAGATTTTCTATGAATAATAAAGAAAGCTTAGCATCTATTCTTCTTTATCTATTGAAGTCTGAACACCTCAAAGTGATAGAATTATGAGTGACATCCTTTTGAATAATAACAATATTTTTCAAACAGTGACAGAGTTTTTTGCTTACTTTTTATACAGCACTTTTATTCTGATAAAGCTTCAACACACTGTTGTGAAAGTTTTCCAAATTGCAGAGGCAGAGAGCGTTGCTTTATAAAATGTAGTTTTCAAGCACTTTGTGGTAAGGCACTTAATGACTTCTTATCACTGCCCTTGGCCACAGAATTGGGCGTGTTTTCCCCACTTAACATTTCCCACTGAAATTTAGTGGCAGTGTCCTCCTGTGGAGAGGAGAGTGTGAGCGGTCAGGAAACACCGAAGGAAGTTCTCCGCTCTTCCTCCTCAGGCCTCTCCCAGTTCTTATGAACCTAAAGGCCTAAGGGCAAGGCGTCTCCAGTTTTAAATGCCAGCATGGAGAGCAAGGAAGGACAACAACTTTCTTAGTAACGGTCTCAGAAAAGTCGAACATCCAAACTCAGAAATGTCACCTATGAAAGCACTTGGATCTCAAAAGCCCCCAAAGAGAGTTAACAAGGGAAAGATCAAGTGAAGACCCACCCATTTCCAACCACCTCGGGTTTCCATCCACTCAGTCCACACGTCAGCCCCTTCCCCACCCTGAGCGCTTCTCTCCCCAGGATGAACTGCAGCCCTTCCATCTCCCTCCTCTCCCCGCCAGAGGAGACCCGTTTCCCCCCTCACCCAGCTGCCCCAGGCCCCTCCTCCAATGGTGGGGACGAGCCCGCGGCCTCAGGAGGGCAGCAGTCAGGAGCACCTCAGGATCTGAGTGCATCTTACTGCACCATAGCCCAGCACAGCAAGGACGAGTCACACTTTCCATTTTGTTTCATTTTAGCTGTGCTTGAATTGAGTCGCTGGATGAAGATGAGGAAAAGACCACCGATATTCTTCCAGTGACAGACCACTCTCTCAATCTGGGTCCTAGATGTTCATCGCCAGACCTCCGGAGAAGGGTTAAATCTCAAACCTTTTCCTCTCTCCTCCACTCGCCTGGCTGGCTGCCCCACTGCCCTCTCTTCAGCCTCTGGTGGACAGCAGGGGCCACCGAACAAGGCAGAAGCCGGGCAGTCCCAAGCCAATGACAACTGCTTTCTCAAGAGTCTCTCTCACAGCTAGATGCCACAGAAGCTCTCTCAGGTCACTAGACAGACCTGCCATGCCCAGACTAACAGCCTTCCAAGAAGCTCTCATTTAGATGAATGAGGTCATGTATAAGCGACATGAAAAAGAAAGATGGGATAAAACGTGCTGTCTCAGCCCTTTCAGTGAGGTCTGGTCTACACCAACAGTCAGCCTCGTCCAGTGCTTGCTGCCCTTACTTGGATAAGTTGTTATCTTCCTTGGAAAGTACTAGAAGTTTCTGTGGCCCATAGCCATTCATTACCAGGAAGAAAAATCACCTCTCATGTGAGGCTCTTTTTTTTTCCCGTCATGGTCCATTGGCCATGACTGATGCTGCTTTAAGTAAAGCAGTTAAAACTGCTTAACCTCAGAGAGCCTCGCACACAGAAGGTGCCAGCTGTGGATCAGATAAAATTCAGAGGAGGCAGAGTAGAGGCAGGTGAGCAGAGGCATTCTGCCACCTCCCACCCCCACCTTCCTAGAACCTAAAGGTGTAAGACTCCACTCCCAGGGTACAGGGTGTTATAGCCCTCATAACAAAAATGCCCAAGAGACAAGATCAGAGCTCTCATATACCACAAACAGTGCAGAACACCACTGACATGAATCCAGCTTTTAGATTAAGGCCAGTCCAAAGGACAAATCTATCATAAACAATAAATATCTGCTTTGGGCTTCCTGGCTATCTATTTTACATATAGTAATGTATATGTTTCAATGCTACTCTTTCAAATCTTCCCACCCTCTCAGGATAGGATGGGGAGGGAGGCGGGAGGGAGGTACAGGAGGATGGGGACACATACATGCTTATGGCCGATTCATACTGGTGTATGGCAAAAATCACCACAATATTGGAAAGTAATTATCCTCCAATTAACATTTTAAAAATAAACAATAAACATTTATAATAATAAACACCTCATCTTATATTTCACTTACCAGATCTCTCATTAAAACATTTAAGTATCAAACAGTATCATTTTATCCTTCAATTCCTTTTTCAGTCCTGTTTTAATTATTCCTAGGATAATTCTAGAATAAGATTTACTATTTCTCTCAGCAACTATATTCTTTTAACCATCAAGCTTTTAATGTGAAGCATTCTGTGAGTTTTATCTTAAGATAATAGCTTATAACAAAGTCACCATTTCTCTCAACATACTTAACTCCATGTGAAGATGGGACCAATGAAAAGAGGAATACTGTCTGCAATTTATAACATTTTACAATTCTTAATTGTTTATGAGCCGACCCCAGGCATCCGCCTTTAGTCCTTTTGTAAAGACTGTGATAATTGTGGCACGTGAAAGGAAAAAAACTAAAAAGGAGATTTTCTTAAAAATTAGCTCAAGATGCATGAAGTAAACAATTTTAAAAGCCCATAAATAGACAGCTAGCTAATAGTTATTACATTCAATAATCTAGCGTGATATGCATGACGGTTTTGACCTCCAAAATAATTTAGTGCCTTATGAGATTAAAGGCAGAACATTAATTTTTCCCTCTGGTTGTCAAGTCAACCCAGAGACCCATCAAATCCATTTAAATAAAGCCTGCATCATGTAATAACATTAAAGGGAATAAAATATTAATATGGGTCTGTGCTAGAACACTGACCAAAGAGCGGCAGTGAGGTGCCTTTAATTTATGACCCTGACAATCTTTGTACTAAAGCTAGGAGTTAAAGCAATATCTAAGAATTATTTTTTATGCTAGAAGGTGGGCCCATTTCAGAAAGGTCATGGGTCATTCAAATGCTGAGAAGTTTTAGTGTCGTCAAGAAAAGAAATTCATGAGCTCCATTCTAATTGTATTAATCTGAAGAGACAATGCAAATGCTGACTCAGTTGCAATAAAAATTAAAATTTCAAGAAGAAAGGGAAACTTAATTCATTAAATGAGGCTTGATCATAGAGTTTTTCCCCATCAGAAGCTTATCTAAATTAATGTATTATTTACATACACTAAGTCTAATCAGCACTTCTTTCAAACACACTCTGGTTTTTTCTCTGAAGACAATGATTTTCTGGTTTGTTTCCCAGTGAGTTTGCTCTCTGATAAGTGGAGATTTTCAGTACATACCCTTAAATACTATATTCCTATTCTTGAAAATGATGTCCCTATAAGAATCACATTTATTCCATTTAGAGATTTTGGAGAGAGGAGGGTGGAGGTTATAGAGATAAACAGGGTGAGAAACCTATACACAAAGCAAGCTTTATTGTGCTCAACTAGTTGTTTTACAGATGTGAATATTAGTAGTCATGTCTCATTTTACTAAATGAGAAATTTGTATAGTTTTCTACGCTTTGTTTAAAATTTACTTTAAACACACCAAACACACTCTTTCCTGCTAATTCCATTATTTCTCCAGTTGTCACAAGCAAGTTGGAAACCAGAGGTTGTCATCTGGCCTCCCACCATCTATTCCACAGGTCAGCGCCCCTCCCTTTCAGCACAGCTTCCATTGACTTTAAAGAATCCTTTCTGTGAGGGAACCAGGCCTAAAACACTGGGAGGAACAGAAATCTAGCCACAGGAAGAGAACCCTTTAAGATGCTAATCAAAGCACTGAATTCTCCAAACAAAGGGACTGCTCAGGAACAATCAGATAGGAAGGGAAATTGCAAGCCTTGGAAGTGAAGTGGTACCACTTCCCTTCTGTGGAAAGCACAGCACAGCTGTGCTATACAGCCTCCCGGCAGGGACGTAAACACACTGAGGCCCCTCAGACCCCAGGCTAACCTCAGTCACTGGGTACAAGCAACGTGGACGGACCTGGAGATGGCCATACTGAGCGAAATAAGCCAGACAGATCAAAACAAATATCGTGTGATAGCACTTATATGTGGAATCCAAAAGTGATACAAATGAACTTGTTTACAGAACAGAAATAGACCCACAGGCATAGAAAACAAACTTACGGTCACCAAAGGGGGAAAGGAGGAGATAAATTAGGAGTTTGGGATTAGCAGATAGAAACTACTATATATGTAAAATAAACAACAAGGACATACTGTAAGTCACATCCGACTCTTGTGACCCCAGGGACTGTAGCCCGCCAGGCCCCTCTGTCCATGGGATTCTCCAGGCAAGAATACTGGAGTGGGTTGCTATCTCCTTCTCCAGGGCGTCTTCCCCACTCAGAGATCAAACTCCTGTCTTGGGCATCTCCTGCACTGGCAGGTAGATTCTTTATCACTGAGTTACCAGGGAAGTCCACAGCACAGAGAACTATATTCAATATCTTCTCATAAACTATAATGGAAAAGAATATGAAAAGAATTTTACATGTATATATAACTGGATCACTTTTCTGTACAGCTGACATCAACAACATTGTATATCAACTATACATAATAAATCAACTATATTAAAAAATTGAAAATTTTTAAAAACTTAAATTAACCATTTAAAAAAAGACCTAGGTAGGAGGAATGGTGTTATGGTCACTGGCTACAGTGGCCAGCGAGTCACCTCAAAAATAAATAAGTAAATAAAAGCAATAGACACCAGCCCAAGGTCTCAACATGGTTATCATCTTTCAGGGCAGACCAGCCAACTTCCTCATCCAGAAGTTAACTACTTCTGTTAGTATTTTAATTGCTGCAGAGTGCACTTCCTGAACTAAGTAAAGCTACATCTATAATATTGTAGTGGGTTTGCTAATTAAACACGATGTGAAGGACACTCAACTTCACGTCCTCCTTTGCTATGGACCTGGGACTCAGGAGGAGTGTCATTATCGCCCTAAGTCTTCCTCATACGCTACATGGCAACAGTGACAATCCTCTGTGGGGTGTTACTCTTCATCAAATTTCCCTAAGAGAAGTCACAATTTAGGCAAGAAAAAAAGATGATAAAAGACATCTTAAGTTTAAATTATTTACCCAGAAAAAAGCAGGAAATCAGAGAACAATGCAAAAAGTGTCTGGAAAGGTCATGAATTTGTCTCCAGGAGCAAGGGCAGGGTCTGAGAAGTGGCTGTGACCATCTCCCCGGGCTCATGTCCTGAGTTACCGAGGTTGAGTGCATGCTGCTTAGGATACAGCCTCCCTTACAAACCTCCAGCCAGTACTGACAACAGCTCAGAAAGTCCTTTTAGCGTCAGAAAGGCGTAAGGGAAACTGCATTCGAAATATCCGATTGTTGGAGGTGCTTTCCAGGAGACGCGCCCACCAGTCAGCTAACTCTCATGAAGATCTGAGCACAGGCCTCCTCTGTGAGAAGGCACAGGCCTCCCACGCAGGGGCCCTGGGTCAGAGGCCTCATCGTCCAAGCCTGAAAGGCGCGGAGTGACCGACTAAACAAGGATGCCAGTTATATTTGAAGTTCAAATAGATGATAAATCATTTTTTAGTATCAGTGTGTCTGAAGTATTTCATGGGACAAATTTAGACTAAAAATTATTTGTTTAACTGAAATTCAAAGTTACCTGAGAATTCTGTATTTTTACTTGCTTAATCTGGTACTCCTAGGAGGGAACAACAATGAGAAAGGAAGGAAAAAAATCAGGAAAAGCTGCAGGCTTAGAGCAGCTAAATAGGAATAACACCATTCAGGGTGGCCTATCTCTGCTAAGAACTGAACTCACGAAAAACATATGTGTGTGTGTGCATGCGAATGTATGTGTATGGGTAGATGAGTTTAAGACTGAATCAATGCCCAGATAAATTATTTTAAAAGAACAAAGGAGTCCTATGGGTAAACTATATGTGACTTAATTAAATAATTAGGCTAAGCTGTCATTTATCTAACAGTCATATGTGTAAGATCCCCTGGAGAAGGGAATGGCTACCCATTCCAGTATTCTTGCTTGGAGAATCCCATGGACAGAGAGCCTGGTGGGCTACAGTCCATGGGGTCATTAAATAATTAGGCTAAGCTGCCATTTATCTAACAGTCATATGTGTAAGATCCCCTGGAGAAGGGAATGGCTACCCATTCCAGTATTCTTGCTTAGAGAATCCCATGGACAGAGAGCCTGGCGGGCTACAGTCCATGGGGTCGCAAAGAATGGGACATGACTGAGTAACACTTTCATGTACAGTAACAATCTTGCTTAATCACCAGAAATTCTTCCTCATTTATCAGTGAACACTTTTCACAAGTAGCTACAGTACCTTTGAAAAGAGTATCTACATAGATTGCTTAGACAGATGATGGACAGATAGACAGATAGATGGACAGATAGAACTGATAGATGATAGACATGTGCATAGGAAACAGGCAATAATGGAGGACAAGGAGGGCATATGGAGAAGTGGAGGATGGGGAGCAGGGAAGCAGGAGTTGGGGGAGGGCTGGGACAGGGAGGAACCAAGCCAGCTTCCCAGACACATGACCTCTGAGCTCACTGGGGACCTAGAGCTTCGGAGAGTCCTACGCTTGGTCCAGTGCTCTGCTGTCATCGTCTTGAAGTCCTTCCAATTTTGAGCAAAGTTTCCCATATTTTGGTCTTGCACTGGCCACATCAGTTATGCAGCCAGTCCTGGGAGAGAATTTCCAGGTTCACCAGAAAACAGAGCCTGAGGCAAAAGCAGACATGCTGCCACATTATTGAGGAACAAAGCCCAGAGAAACAGCATCGTGTATGAAAGGAGACAACACAGGGAAAGAGGCGGACACATGGGAGAGGCATAGAGCCTGCTATCAGCTAGCGGGAGGGTAACTGATGCCTCTGTTTCCCAGCATGTCCTCAGAGAGGCCAGCTAAGCCCTGCATCCCACATGTGCATGAGCACTGGTTGTTGGAGGAGAAAAGAATTTACTCTCAGCTTCCTCTCCTCCATCTTCCATTAGTCAAAAGCCATCATGTTGAGCTGTAGACTCCTCGCACTTACAAGAAAAGTCAGCATTTTCTTCAAGCAGCAGCCAGGAAAGTCTAGCCAGGCAGGACTCTGGCCAGGGTATGTCTGCAGCAACCCTCTCACCATGAACAACGCTCACAGCTCCCTCCCAGAGCAGCTCCTTAGAACGCTGCCAGCACTGCCTACCCACCTCCACCCAGTCACAGAGCCAGACAGGGGCAGAAGCCAAGTCCCATACACACCCACACGAGATGTATCTATGCAGCAGGTGGGCATACAGCAATGGCAGTAAGTGTCACAGCCACTCCCAGCAACAGCACATAGCAAATGCAACACCAATACAGGCGGCTGGACACACAAAAGCCATCTGCATGACCCAGCTCATGAAGTTAAGAAAATAGGTACCTCTGCAGAGTTATTTTTAGGACTCCAGAGTGAGCAGGAAAGGTTAGGAAGAAAAGCTACAAAGTGATTACTATAAAAACGTGGATAATGGCCCATGTGAGAAGGAGGGAAAGGACAGTGATGGGAGAGAGTTAAGGTCACTGATTCAAATGTTGTTGATAGATAAAGTGAGATGCTCTTTTCTTACAAGCACTGGGTCTGACTACGGAGGAGGTCAGCAGTCACCTTGGATTATTCAAGTGAAGTCAAGAGAAAGTGGGGAAGAAACAGGGGACAGGTGGTGAGGAAACTCTGAGATTTATGTGTAAAGGAAAGGATACATGTAGGGCTGTAACTGGAGATGGGAAGGGTTTTGCTTCTTTATGTTTTAAGGCGTATGGGTCTGCACATGTACTTATGAGAATTCCCTGGTAGATGGGAAAACTGATAGAAGAGAGGGAAGGAGAGCCTGGTCCAGGTCTTCCACCAGCTGGAGATGAGGCATCTCTGCACCAGCCAGGGGGTAGGAGGGGCATGGACAACCCACACGGTCACAGAAGAGAAGGCAAGTGAAAGTGCCATATGCAGGGAAGTGGGCAGCCAGGGTCAGTGGATGTGGCAGGAGCAATTTCCTGTTATAAAACTAAAAGCTAAAGGTAGGGATGAGAATGAGGAAAAGGGGCTACGAGTTTTGAAAACAGAGGATGTATGAAGCAGTCCACTCAGAGAGCAGAAGAATAAGTTCTAGGGGAAACCAGCATGATCACCTGTAGGGCTCTCCTGAACTAGCGATCAGGACTCCAAAGTAAACAGGCACTGCGCTGTGTGTGCTTCTCCAGCAGTTAGCTGATGCAAGCACAAGTTGGCAGAACCATGGACAGATGCTGAAAAAATAGAAAATTTTATATAGCTTTAGAGGCTCCTTTTCAGAATATTCTCAAATTAGGAAGGGAACTTTGAACTCAATAGTGGTCATTCAATATAAAAACAAGAAAGCAAATTATTACCTAAACTAATATAAGCCAAACCAATAAAAATCAACATCATGTTAATGCTAAGTTTTAGAAGGTAGTATTAAGTTAATTACGTTCAGACATTATTGCCTAACACGCACTTAAATTCTAGAGAAAAGTCTGAAATCTGAGACTACAACATGTCAATCCCCTCATTGACTAATCCATGATTCCCAGAATCTAAGAAAAAGATGTTTTTCCCCATCTATAAAATAAAAGAGTAGAGGATTTGTTTTCACATTATTAAGTAAGCAAGTAAGGAAACAGCACTTTACTACTGTCTGGAATATTAATACAAGAGCTATATTTAACTTAAGAATATGCAGCATTAATAACAGTAGCACATGTTTGATTACAGTCAATGTGTTAATAAATTTCAGTAATTGCTACATTTATTAAAAGTAATAAAATTTTTAAATGCCGGAAATCTTCCTTTTTCTGCACAGAATAATAATGTCTGTTTCTTAAGCAGCTCTTATGTAATATAACATGTTTCCAAAAATCTGTGTACTTGCTCTCTTGCAAGTAAGACAAGCACCACATCTTACCAGAAAGAAAGTCCATGCTCCTGAAAAAGGCCAATCTGGTCAAAGTGATTTTATAAAAGTTATTGGATATGTTTAATTACATTGACAAACATATTTCTTGGACTCACAATATTCTAACTTTAGTAAAGTATATTTTCATCATTTTTGACACAGAAACATAGAGATAATGAATGTTTTCTTTAAAACCTATTATAAAGTAATTCTATCACTAGAAGGAAGAATGCAAAACAATTCAGCAACATTTTAGTAATCCTAATGTAGGTATTGAGAATCAGGTTTTAAGCGCTTACTTAGAGATTTGTAAGAATTTCAACTTGCATTCCTTGTATAATAGTACAGTGCGGACATGTGTGCTAAGTTGCCTCAGTTGTATCCCACTCTTTGTAACCCTATAGACTGTAGCCCATCACCCATCAGGTTCCTTTGTTCATGGGATTCTTCAGGCAAGAATACTGAAGTGGGTTGCCATACCCTCCTACAGGGGATCCTCCCTACTCAGGGATAGAACTTGCATCTCTTACATCTCCTGCACGTGGGTTCTTTACCACTAGCACCTGGGAAGCCCAGAGTTTACAGTTCAGTACAGTTCAGTTCAGTTCAGTTCAGTCACTCAGTCCTGTTCGACTGTTTGCAACTCATGGACTGCAGCACGCCAGGCTTCCTTGTCCATCATGAACTCCTGGAGCTTACTTAAACTCATGTCCATCGAGTCAGTGATGATATCCAACCATCTCATCCTCTGTCGTCCCCTTCTCCTCCCACCTTCAATCTTTCCCAGCATCAGGGTCTTTTCCAATGAGTCAGTTCTTTGCATCAGGTGGCCAAAGTATTGAAGTTTCAGCTTCAGCATCAGTCTTTCCAATGAATATTCAGGACTGATTTCCTTTAAGATGGACTGGTTGGATCACTTTGCAGTCCAAGGGACTCAACAGTCTTCTCCAACACCACAGTTCAAAAGCATCAATTCTTCAGTGCTCAGCTTTCTTTATAGTCCAACTCTCACATCCTACATGACTACTGAAAAAACCATAGCCTTGACTAGATGGCCCTTTGTTGGCAAAGTAATGTCTCTGCTTTTTAATATGCTGTCTAGGTTGGTCATAGCTTTTCCTCCATGGAGCAAGCGTCTTTTAATTTCAATGGCTGCAGTCACCATTTGCAGGGATTTTGGACCCCCCCAAAAAATAAAATCTATCACTGTTTGCCATCTATTTGCCATGGGAAAGAATAAGATACAGCAATTGGCTGAAATCTTACAGATAATTAAGTAATTTCTTATTAGGGAAAGGATAAAACTAACAAATTTGCAATAAGACTGTAAGACTAGATCATTTTGTTAAGGAGCATTTTTATTAATATATGTGTGTGTGCATATATATATGTGTGTGTGAATGTATGTTAGGTATAACTCATTATTTCGAAAGGTATTTTTATAAAATAAAGGATAACTAAACACATGAATTTATTCCTCCCCAAAATTTTCATTTTAAGTCCAGTTAGACAATAGTGCAGAGAGAGGATATATAATTGATATGTAGAGCACTGTTGCATTTTTTTACTAGAATATGAATGACTTATGTTACTGGTATATAACAACAAGGTCGTTAAAAGTTAACTTGCACTGAATGAGTACATTTGATCTTATGTGATCCTCTATTTGAGTAGCTTTCTTTTGTCTTGTAATATAGAGCAGAACATAAAGTCATAGCCTAGTCTTTTGGGTTAAGACAAGTTTTACAAGAAGAAATGAAAGAGAAAGAAAACTCAAATTCAGCAACAGCAAAAAACTAACAAGGGAAGGAGAGTAGCTTGGCACTATAAATACTGAGCAACAGAAACCTAGAAAGGAAAAATTGAGACACCCAGAATTTCTCTGAATTTTAAAAACACATACACCAACTGTATGTTGCACTACACCTGGGGTGTCTGGGGCATTGCCACATCGGACAACTGAGTATGTCTCACTATGTGAGACACAAGGCTAGTGGCAGAGCCTTATTCTCCTAAAAGATCACTAAGGAAAGAAAGTGGGTTGAAAAACTCCTAAGAATTGTCCTAATATTCCACAGTCTGGAAAGAAGAAAACTCAAGACATGGATGAGTGGGCAACTCTGCAAACACTCAGGGGAAGACTTTCAGTAGCAGAAGTCCCTACAGCCTCCTGGGGGTCAGAAACAAGAGGAAACATGTGGGTATATCATCCTCTGTAGGAGAGAACAGCAAAACATCAATGGCTATAGGTTCTAGGAGGAGACTATAGTGGGATTTCAGAGGGAAAGTCAGCTCTGAGAATCCAGAACAAGGGTTGTGTGTCTCCTTCTCCTACCCTTAAACCCTCAGGCTGCAGAAATGTAGATAGAATAGACAACCAGCCCTCAAAACATAGCACCTAAGTAACCAACCAAACCACTCTCCAGAAGAAGGGTAATATATGCTGGAAAGAATGTGGAGAAAAGGCAACCCTCCTGCACTGTTGGTGAGACTGTAAACTGATACAGACATTATGGAGAACACTATGCAGATTTCTTAAAACACTAGGAATAAATCTACCATATGACCCACCAATCCCACTACTGGGCATATACCCTGAGAAAATCTCAACTCTAAAAGATACATGTACCCCAATATTCACTGCAGCACTATTATATCCAGGACTGGAAACAGCCTAGATAACCATCACAGATGAATGGATAAAGAAGATGTAGTATATAGATATATAGATATATGAGTGTGTGTGTGTGTGTATACAATGGAATATTAACCATAAAAAAGAATGAATCTGGGTCAGTTGTAGTGAGGTGGATGAACACAGAGACTGTTATACAGAGTGAAGTCAGTCAAAAAGAGAAAAGCAAACACATTAATAGTGTATTACTGCATATATTGGGCTTCCCTGATAGCTCAGCTGGTAAAGAATCCACCTGCAATGCAGGAGACCTGTGTTCAATCCTTGGTTGGCAAGATTCTCTGGAGAAGGGAAAGGCTACCCACTCCAGTATTCTGGCTTGTAGAATGCCATGGACTCTATAGTCTATGGGGTCACAAAGAGTCGGACACAACTGAGCAACTTTCACTTTCACACTTCACTTCAGTGTATATATTGGGCTTCCCAGGTGGCTCAGTGGGTAAAGAATCCTCTGGCAATGCAGAGATGCAGGAGACACAAGTTTAATTCCTGGGTCAGATAGATCCCCTGGAGGAGGGCACAGCAACCCACTTCAGTATTCTTGCCTGGAGAATCACATGGGTAAGAGAAGCCTGGATGGGCTATATCCACAAGGTCAAAAAGAGTCAGACATGACTGAAGCAAATGAGCACACAAGCATATATAATATATTGAGGCTAGAAAAATGGTACTGATGAACCTATTTTCAGGAAAGGAATGGAGATGCAGATGTTGAAAATGGATTTGTAGACTCAGCGGGAGGAGGAGAGTGTGGGATGAATTGAGAAATACCATTGACATATATACACTGCTGCTGCTGCTAAGTCACTTCAGTCCTGTCCGACTCTGTGTGACCCCATTGATGGCAGGCCACCGGGCTCCCCCGTCCCTGGGATTCTCCAGGCAAGAACACTGGAGTGGGTTGCCATTTCCTCCTCCAATGCATGAAAGTGAAAAGTGAAAGGGAAGTCGCTCAGTCATGTCCGACTCTTCGCAACCCCATGGACCGCAGCCTACAGTATGTGTAAAAATAGCTGTGGGATTTTGCTGTATAAAACAGGGAACCCAGTCTGGTACTCTGTGATGACATACAGGGGCGGGATGCAGGGAGGAGACAGAAACTCAAGAGAAGGGATATTTTTATATATATATACATAATATACATATATATACATATACATATACATATATATATGTGTATATATATATATATATATATATATATATATATATATTCCAGGTGTTCAAGCTGGATTTAGAAAAGGCAGAGGAACAAGAGATCAAATTGCCAACATCCATTGGGTCACAGAAAAAGCAAGAAATTCCAGAAAAACATCTGCTTCATTGACTACACTAAAGCCTTTGACTGTGTGAATCACAACAAATTGTGGAAAATTCTTAATGAGATGGGGATTCCAGACCACCTTACCTGCCTCCTGAGAAATCTGAATGTAGGTCAAGAAGCAATAGTTAGGACTGGACATGGAAAAACAAACTGATTCCAAATTGGGAAAGGAGTACTTTAAGGCTGTATATTGTCACCCTACTTATTTAACTTCTATGCAGAGTACATCATGTGAAAGACTGGGCTGAGTGAAGCACAAGCTAGAATCAAGACTGCCAGGAGAAATATCAATAACCTCAAGATATGCAGATGACACCTCCCTTATGACAGAAAGTGAAGAGGAACTAAAGAATCTCTTGGTGAAAGTGAAAGAGCAGAGTGAAAAGGCTGGCTTAAAACTCAACATTCAGAAAACCAAGATCATGGCATCTGGTCCCATCACTTCATGGCAAATAGATGGGGAAATAATGGAAACAGTGACAGACTTTACTTTCTCGGCTCCAAAACCACTGCAGATGATGACTGCAGCCATGAAATTAAAAGATGCTTGCTCCCTGGAAGAAAAGCTATGACCAACCTATACAGCATATTAAAAAATAGAGACGTTACTTTACCAACAAAGGTCCGTCTATTCAAGGCTATGGTTTTTCCAGTGGTCATGTATGGATGTGAGAGTTGGACCATAAAGAAAACTGAGTGCTGAAGAATTAATGTTTTGAACTGTGGTGCTGGAGAAGACTCGTGAGAGTCCCTCAGACTGCAAGGATATCCAATCATTCAATCCTAAAGGAAATCAGTCCTGACTATTCATTGGAAGGACTGATGTTGAAGCTGAAGCTCCAGTACTTTGGCCACCAGATGCAAAGAACTGACTTACTGGAAAATACCCTGATGAGGGAAAGATCAAAGGCAGGAGGAGATAAGGATGATAGAAATTGAGATGGTTGGATGTCATCACTGACTCGATGGACATGAGTTTGAGCAAGCTCCATGAATTGATCACAGAGAAGCCTGGCATGTTGCAATCCATGGGTCACAAAGAGACACAACTGACTGACTAAACCGAACTGAACTGATGACTGTTTCACGTTGTTGTATAGCAGAAACCAACACAACATTGTAAAGTAATTTTCCTCCAATTAAATAATTTAAAAAAAAAGAAAGGAAATATAGCAAAAAGAATTTACCCACACAATGTAAGAATGGAAAGTTCTAGCAAAATGCTCTGTAAACCATGAACTGCATAAAAATGTATGCCATGGCAATAACACAAGGAACTACAGTTTAAGAGCATCTCAGGGAGTGGATGACAGAAAGAGAATTCACAAAGAAAAAACACAATCCAAAGAAGAAAACTGATTCCCTACCAGTACTTTACACTGCAAAAGAATTTTAAAGAAAATTAATTCAATAAAATAAGAGCTCAAAGACAAAACAATAAGACAGAAAAAGAATGTTGAGCTAAAGGGGAAATTTGAGAACTAAAAATTAAGGTCTGCGTTATTGTAGATCTACTAAATAAGTTAGAAGCAGCAAGAAAAAAGTTTGAAAATTTAAATAGCATGGAGAATGTCTTGAAATGCCTAGAAATGCATTAACTAGAGGAAATTAAAAACACATGAAAAGATGCTCAACATCACTATCAGAGAAATGCACATCAAAACCACAATGAGGTACCATTTCATGCCACTCAGAATGACTGCTATCCAAAAGTCTACAAGCAATAAATGCTGGANAACTCCTAGAGGAGAACATAGGCAAAACACTCTCTGACATAAATCACAGTAGGATCCTCTATGACCCACCTCCCAGAATATTGGAAATAAGAGGAAAAATAAACAAAAGGGACCTAATTCAAATTAAAAGGTTCTGCACAACAAAGGAAACTATAAGCAAGGTGGAAAGATAGCCTTCAAAATGGGAGAAAATGATAGCAAATGAAGCAACTGACAAAGAACTAATCTCAAAAATATACAAGCAACTCCTGCAACTCAATTCCAGAAAAATAAACAACCCAATCAAAAAATGGGCCAAAGAACTAAACAAACATTTCTCCAAAGAAGACATACAGATGGTTAACAAACACATGAAAAGATGCTCAACATCACTCATGATAAGAGAAATGCAAATCAAAACCACAATGAGGTACCATTTCACACCAGTCAGAATGGCTGCGATCCAAAAGTCTACAAGCAATAAATGCTGGAGAGGGTGTGGAGAGAAAGGAACCCTCTTACACTGTTGGTGGGAATGCAAACTAGTACAGCCACTATGCAGAACAGTGAGGAGATTCCTTAAAAGACTGGAAATAGAACTGCCTTATGACCCAGCAATCCCACTGCTGGGCATACACACCAAGGAAACCAGAATTGAAAGAGACACATGTACCCCAATGTTCATCACAGCACTATTTATAGTAGCCAGGACATGGAAGCAACCTAGATGTCCATCAGCAGATGAATGGATAAGAAAGCTGTGGTACATATACACAATGGAGTATTACTCAGCCATTAAAAAGAATACATTTGAATCAATTCTAATGAGGTGGATGAAACTGGAGCCTCTTATGTAGAGTGAAGTAAGCCAGAAAGAAAAACACTAATACAGTATACTAACACATATATATGGAATTTAGAAAGATGGTAATGATGACCCTGTATGCGAGACAGCAAAAGAGACACAGATGTAAAGAACAGTCTTTTGGACTCTGAGGGAGAGGGAGAGGGAGAGGGTGAAATGATTTGGGCGAATGGCATTGAACATGTATAATATCATATAAGAAACGAATCGCCAGTCCAGGTTCAATACAGGATGCTTGGGACTGTTGCACTGGGATGACCCAGAAGAATGGTACGGGGAGGGAGGTGGGAGGGGGCTTCAGGATGGGGAACATGTGTACACCCATGGCAGATTCATGTTGATGTGTGGCAGAACCAGAGCAATATTGTAAAGTAATTAGCCTCCAATTAAAATAAATAAATTTAAAATTTAAAAAAAGAAAAAAAAATTTGTGTTAGCATGGTATATTTTCTCTGTTTCTTTACTTTGAATCTGCATGTGTCTGTATATTTAAAGTGGATTTCTTATGGACAACAGATAGTTGGGTCTTGTTTTTGATACAATATGAAAATCTCTTTTAATTGTGCATTTGGATCATTGACATTCAGGGTAATTATCAATGTAGTTGGATTAATATCTACCATATTTGTTACTATTTTCTATTTGTTGCCCTTATTCTTCATTCCTATTTTTGTTAACTGCTTTTTCAAACTTTTGTGGTTTCAGTCGAGCATTTATGTGATTCTGCTTTCTTACCATGTCAGTTAGCAAGCCTTTCTTAGCATTTTCTCTCTTTTCTTAGCATAGCAGTTATACTTTTTTTCTTTCCTTTTTTAAAAAACCTTTTTAGTGGTTGCTACAGAGTTTGCAATATACATTCCCAACTAATCCAAGTGCACTTTAAAAAAACACTCTACCACTTCATGGCTAGTTTGAATAGCTTATAATAAGAAAATAATTCCAGCTCTTCAGTCCTGTCCTTTGTTATCATTGCTACCATTCACTTCACTTATTTATAAGCATATATAAACATATATGCATGATGACATATACTTATGAATACAAAATTGAATATAATGTTGTATTATTGGGTTTTTTTTGTATTATTGTTTTGAATAAACTGTGATGTGTTAGAGCAATCCAGAAAAAAAAAAAAAGATTTTATTTTGCCTTCACTTACTCCTCTTAAATGCTCTCTCTTTCTCTATGAAGATCCAAGTTTTGACCTATATTGTTTTTCTTCTCTCCCAATAATTTCTGTTAACAAGTTAGATTTATGGGTAAGAAATTTCTTCAGGCTCTGTTTGTCTGAGAGTCTATTTCTCCTTCACTTTTAAAAGATAATTTCACAGGATACAGAGTTCTAAGCTAGTGGTTTTGAGGAGAAGTCAGATGTGATTCTTATCCTTGTTCCTCTGCAGTAAAGTTCTTTATTCCTCTAGCTTCTGTCAAGATATTTCTTTGCCTTTGATTTTTCTACAGTTTAGAAACCATATTCCTATGTGTACGTTTTTGGGACATTTGTCCTGCTTAGTGTTCTCTGATCTTCTTGGATCTGTGGTTTGGTGTCTGACACTAATTTGGGGGAAATTTTCATTATTGTTTCAATGATGTCTTTCATTCAATTCTCTCTTTCTTCTCCTTCAGGTATTCTAATTATGTGTATGTTACACTTTTGTAATTGTACCAAAGTCTTTGGATAT
Source organism: Aepyceros melampus (assembly GCA_006408695.1). Classification (NCBI taxonomy): domain Eukaryota; kingdom Metazoa; phylum Chordata; class Mammalia; order Artiodactyla; family Bovidae; genus Aepyceros; species Aepyceros melampus. The sequence continues at coordinate 9,051 of SJXQ01009808.1, read as the reverse complement.
TCTCTCTGTGTGTGTTTTGTCTTAGTTCTCTTTGCTTTTCAGTTTTGGAGGTTCTATTGCTATATCAAGGGAGCACTTCATGCAGGGATAGGCATGATAAAGGTCAGAAAGAGTAAGCACCTAACAGAAGCAAAAGATATTAAGAAGAGGTGGCAAGAATACACAGAAGAACTGTACAAAAAAGGTCTTAATGACCTGGATAACCTTGATGATGTGGTCACTCACCTAGAGCCAGACATCCTGGAATGTGAAGTCAAGTGGGTCTTAGGAAGCATCACTATGAACAAAGCTAGTGGAGGTGATGGAATTCCAACTGAGCTATTTCAAATCCTAAAAGATGATGCTGTTAAAGTGGTATACTCAATATGTCAGGAAACTTGGAAAGCTCCATAGGACTGGAAGAGGTCAGTTTTCATTCTAATCCCAAAGGGCAAAGCCAAAGAATGTTCAGACTACATTACAGTTGTTCTCATTTAGCATATTAGTGAGTTTATGCTCAAAATCCTTCAAGCTAGGTTTAAGCAATATGCAAACTGAGAACCCCAAATGTACAATCTGGGTTTGGAGAAGGCAGAGGAACTAGAGATCAAATTGCCAGCATCTGTTGGATCATAGAGAAAGCAAAGGAATTCCAGAAAAACATCTACTTCTGCTTCATTGATTATGCTAAAGCCTGTGACTATGAGGATCACAACAAACTGCAGAAAATTCTTAAAGAGATGGGAATACCAGACCACCTTATCTGTCTCCTGAAAAACCTGTATGCAGGTCAAGAAGCAACAGTTAGAACTGGACATGGAACAGGTGACCAGTTCAAATGGGGAAAGGAGTATGACATCTTGTCATCTAGCTTATTTAACTTCTGTGCAGAGTACATAATGTGAAATGCTGAGCTGGATGAAGCACAAGCTGGAATCAAGATTGCTGGGAGAAATAGCAACAATTTCAGATATGCAAATGATACCGCTCTAATGGTGCAAAGTGAAGAGGAACTAAAGAGTCTCTTGATGAGGGTGAAAGAGGAGAGTGAAAAAGTTGGCTTAAAACTCAACATTTGAAAAACTAAGATCATGATATCTGATCCCATCACTTCATGGCAAACAGAAGGGGAAAAAGTGGAAGCAGTGACAGATTTTCTTTTCTCAGGTTCCAAAATCACTGTGGATGGTGACTGCAGCGATGAAATTAAAAGACGCTTGCTTCTTGGAAGGAAAGCTATGACAAATCTAGAGAGCATACTAAAAAGCAGAGATATCACTTTGCTGATAAAGGTCAAAGTTATGGTTTCTCCAATAGTCATGTATGTGATAAATGGGCCATAAAAAAGGCTGAGTGCTGAAGAGTTGATGCTTTCAAATTGTGGTGTTGGAGAAGACTCTTGAGGGTCCTTTGAACTGCAAGGAGGGAGATCACACCAGTCAATCCTAAACGAAATAAACCCTGAATATTCATTGGAAGGATTGATGCCAAAGCTCCAATACTTTGGCTACCTGATGCGAAGAGCCAACTCATTGGAAAAACCTCTGATGCTGGGAAAGATTGAAGGCAAAAGGAGAAGAGGGCACAGTGGATGAGATGGTTAGATACGATACCATCCCCGACTCAATAAACATGAATTCAAGCAAACTTCAGGAGATAGTGAAGGACAGGGAAGCCTGGTATGTTGCAGTCCATCAGGTTGCAAAGACTCAGACATGACTTAGTGACTGAGCAACAAGAACAAATTGATATATTCTCAAGAATCAGAGAATTTTTTTCCCCTCAACCGTGCTCAGTGTACTAATAAACTTATTGGAGGCATTCTTCATTTCTGTTGCAGTGTTTTTGATCTTTAGCATTTCTTTTTAATTCCTTCTTAGAACTTCTACCTCTCTGCTTACATTGTCCATCTGTTCTTATATACTGTCTACCTTATCCATTAGAGCCCTTAGCATATTAATCATTGTCGTTTTAAATGCCCAGTTTGATAATGCCAACATTTCTGCCATGTCTGGTTCTGACACTTGCTTTGTCTTTTCAATTGTGTGTGTGTGTGTGTGTGTGTGTGTGTGTGTTTTCCTTTTAGTATGCATTACAACTCATTTACTTTTTCGTTGCCAGACATGTGCTGTAGTTCAGGTTTTTCTACTTTGGCACTGGATCTTGTGGTGTTTTTTACCCATTATTCTCTGCTCCAGTAATTCATGACTTCCTGTATTTGCCTATCTGTCTCTTTAATCTTGGGGGTGACTCTTTGCCCTGTGTCTTCCTCTATCTTACTGATCAAAATGGTTGTTGATTTTTCAATTTGTTCAATGTTTACTTGTTTTTAGGACGGAGTGGTGACTTCCAAGCTCCTTATAGCCAAAACTGGAAAGTGTATCTTTTTTCATCCTTTTACTTTCAACCTATTTGTGTCTTTTGATCTAAAGTGAGTTTCTTATAGAAAGTGTAAAGTTGGATAATAGCTTTTTAAAACTCTGCTCTGCCGATCTCTGTCTTTTGGTTGGATGGTTTAATTCATTTAAATTTAATATAGATACTGATAAGGAAGGGCTTATTTCTGTCATTTTGCATCTCTTGCCGGCTGGAATGCAGATGTGACATAAGGATTGAGGCATTAAGGATTATTAAAATGAGGGAACCTCTTGAGGGATGGAGGAGCAACAAATTGGACGGGGCCCTCATGTCTAAAACTGCCAAACCATCATTTATAAACTATTTCAGGGAAAATAAACTTTTCTGTTTTCACTGTTCTAATGAGTTTCTGTTAGAGCAGCAAAAATCAAAAATTAGTTCATAAACCAAAAAATACCTAGAAGAACATATTTCTCTTTTCTTAATGGTTCGTTTTTAAAGGTATGTATATTGATAGTGTGATCATTCCAATAAGATTACACTAAAGAGAGAAGGTGCAAAGAGATATAAATAAGACACTAAAGAGAGAAAATTAGAGACTGAACATTGAGATAGAGAAAGTCCCAGGAAATACAGGCTGTGTGGTGGGTGTAAGAAGGTGAGGGATGTTCTCCACTTGCCATCAGGGTCTACTTTCCATCCTTCTCTACCCTAGTTTGCACTCCAGTAGGATACATCTCTGTTCTTAACAATGAGCGCCTTTTCCTGTGACTCCTTGTAGAAATCAGTCAAAGGTCAACACTGACAAGAAACTGGAGAAAAGCCTTTGAGGGATAAGGGAGGTGTTTTTTTTTTGTTTGTTTGTTTAGTTTGTTTTGCTTTACAATACTGTATTCGTTATGCTATACATTGACATGAATCAGCCACGAGTGTACATGAACTCCCAACCCCGACCCCCACCTCCCTCCTCCCGCCCCACACCCTCTCTCTGGATTATCCCCATGCATCAGTCCCAAGCATCCTGCATCCTGCATTGAACCTAGACCGGGAGTTTTTAATCTACCCCAGCTTTCTGCCTGCTAGGCTGTGAGTTGGCAATAGCAGTGTTATTCTACTTAAGGACATAGTCCGTTTGGAGGCCCATTCCTACAGTCACAGCTACAACTAGTTATTAATATACTTTCAACCCTCTCTGAGTTATGGTAACTCATCCTTCCCCTTGTCCTTTCAGCCTAGGGTTAGTAAAAGCTCCTTTTAGTTGATCACTTTTGAGGCCTCATCATTCCTTTTAAACTTCCCTTAACTTACCCATCCTCATAAATAGTTCTTTAATTAAGCTCTCCTCATTTCTTCCATCTAGTTGGGCCATTTATTTTCTGTGAGGACACTGCCAGATACACAAAGGGGCAAACTTCTGAAAAGCAAAGAAATGAGTGAAATCTGGATTGTTAACAGCACTTTAGCATTGAGATGCATGAGCGTTCCCTGTCTTGCTCCTTAAATTAAGGAGAGCAGGGGATTCCTCACTATAATAGCAAATGTGAATGGTTGGGATGGAGAGGAGAACAGGGAGAGGACCCAGGAAGGTGGAACAGCGTTATTTTCCCAATTCAGATCTTTCCCAGTGGAGGCTGCCAGGACTCAAAATTGCCAGGAGGGATCTTATGTCTCTTTTCCCTGTTTCTTCTTGCTGAAGCCCTTATGGTTCCCTGAATACCTCACCACTAGGTGGAGTTGCATGAATGGATACAAAGAAAAAAACTCAACAGTGGCTTTGGAAATAAATACTTGATAAATGTACGTTTCCTCCATTCTTCTTGCTGGAATTGACAAACTGATCTGTGATGAAGGGAAGAGCTTCCTGCGATTGATGGTTACTAGAGGGCACTTCTCTGTACCCAGGAGGAGGGGTGAAGCCTGGTGCCCAAGCAAGTCTTATCGAGATGCTGCACAGGCCCCGTGATTTCTTGTACAGAGACCTTTTAACAGATGAGTGTGTGGAGTTCTCTGAGGCATGACCCCTCCTGAGATGTTCCTCATCGTTTGATCCAGCTCTTCTCCTGTGTCTCAACCTCTGTCCATCCCCACCCCATTCAGTGCCAGTCCCTGCAAAGTATTGTTCTTGTGGAGCCTTATGCTGCCTGCCTGGGCAGCAAAGCCAAGCAAAATAAGCCTGCACTGGAAGGCTTTATAACTAAGAATAAAGCACACCTTCCTTACTTATCATTCAAGGCCCTCCATGGCCTGTCCTCCCATTTTTCTTTACCATAGTTGTAATGCTTGCACATTTACATTTCTTTCCAAATGGCACAGAAGTATATCAAATAAAAAATGAAAATCTTTCTGCATCCAGTTCTCCAAAAACAGTACTTTGTTAGAGTTTTTGTTCTTTAATCTTTCTTTAGTTAGGATGATAGCTTTGAACGATAAACTTTGGTTTCTATTTTTAAAATTGATCTGTGCTCAGTCAGTTCAGTTCAGTCGCTCAGTTGTGTCCAACACTTTGCGACCCCATGGACTGCAGCATGCCAGGCTTCCCTGTCCATCACCAGCTCCTGGAGCTTGCTCAAATTCATGTCCATTGAGTCGGTGATGCTATCTAACCATCTTGTCCTCTGTCATCCCCTTCTCTCACCTTCAATCTTTTGCAGCATCAGAGTCTTTTCCAATGAGTCAGTTCTTCACATCAGGTGGCCAAAGTGTTGGAGCTTCAGCTTCAGCATCAGTCCTTCCAATGAATATTCAGGATTGATTTCCTTTCAGATTGACTGGTTTGATCTTCTTGCTGTCCAAGAGTCTTCTCCAGCACCAGAGTTCAAAAGCATCAATTCTTTGATGCTCAGTTTTCTTTAAGATCCAACTATTATATCCATACAATACTACTGGAAAAACCATAGCTTTGACTAGATGGACCTTTTTTGGCAAAGTAATATCTCTGATTTTTATATGCAGTCTGGCTTTGTCATAGCTTTTCTTCCAAGGAGCAAGTGTGTTTTAATTTTAAGGCTGTTGTCACCATCTGCAGTGATTTTTGAGCCCAAGAAAATAAAGTCTCTCACTGTTTCCATTGTTTCCCCATCTATTTGCCATAGAGTGATGGGACCAGATTCCATGATTTTCGTTTTTTGAATGTTGAGTTTTAAGCAATTCTTTGATGCTCAGTTTTCTTTAAGATCCAACTATTATATCCATACAATACTACTGGAAAAACCATAGCTTTGACTAGATGGACCTTTTTTGGCAAAGTAATATCTCTGATTTTTATATGCAGTCTGGCTTTGTCATAGCTTTTCTTCCAAGGAGCAAGTGTGTTTTAATTTTAAGGCTGTTGTCACCATCTGCAGTGATTTTTGAGCCCAAGAAAATAAAGTCTCTCACTGTTTCCATTGTTTCCCCATCTATTTGCCATAGAGTGATGGGACCAGATTCCATGATTTTCGTTTTTTGAATGTTGAGTTTTAAGCCAGCTTTTTCACTCCTCTTTCACTTTTGTCAAGAGACTCTTTACTTCTTCTCTTTCTACCATAAGGGTGGTGTCATCTGCATATCTGAGGTTATTGATATTTCTCCTGGCAATCTTGATTCCAGCTTGTGCTTCATCCAGCCTGGGATTTCACGTGATGTACTCTGCATATAAGGTAAATAAGCAGGGTGACAATATATAGCCTTGACGTACTCCTTTCCCAATTCGGAACCAGTACATTGTTCCATGTCTGGTTCATGTTGCTTCTTGACCTACATACAGATTTCTCAGGAGGCAGGTCAGGTGGCCTGGTATTTCCATCTCTTTATGAATAATCCAGTTGTTGTGATCCACATAGTCAAAGGCGTTGGCATAGTCAATAAAGCAGAAGTAGATTTTTTTTTGGAACTTTCTTGCTTTTTCAATGATCCAACAGATGTTGGTAATTTGATCTTTGGTTCCTCTGCCTTTTTAAATCCAGCCTAAACATATGGAAGTTCTTGGTTCACGTACTGTTGAAGCTTGGCTTGAAGAATTTTGAGCATTACTTTGCTAGTGTGTGAGATGGGTGCAGTTGTGCAGTAGTTTGAACATTCTTTGGCATTGTCTTTCTTTGAGATTGATTTGTGCTAAGTTGGATAAATTTAGTTCCCTTTCAAATGCAAAGAAGTTAGCACATATACCAACCATACTTAGGTCTCTAGGAGAAGATCTCTATGGAGTGAGTAAGAGATGGATTTAACCAGAATCGGGTTTTGTCTGACAAGTGTGGCTGAGGGAAGTGTGACAAGGACCAGCAGGGTGTGTGCAAAGTAGTGATTACAGCAACAGGTCATGGAATCTAAACATGGCAAGAATGGAAGTGAGGGCATGAGGAAATCATGGGCAATGATATGTGTTGAGTCAACCGATAGAAGGTCAAGGTAGTATTTGCCAGTCATTGGGTTTGGGGTATTAGGGAAAATAAAGAGTGCAGATCAAAAGTGAAGGGTAAGTGGTGCAAGCTTGAGACGTATTTTGGAGGCGATGCTATTGTGGGTGATGGCAAGATCCAGGACTGGATGATTAAAAAGCATGGGAGACAAGGTTAAATGAAGGATGTGTTTAGAAAACTGAGAGGTTATAATGTTGGACTGACCATATTCAAGTCCCCAGGAGTGAGGATGAAGTGGTACTGGAGATGACTATAAACCAGGCAGTTAAACCAGAAAATAATAAACATTCATAAGCCCGCCTCAACAATCAAGCATTTATTGAAATTTTATTATATTTGCCAAACTCTTTAAAAATGAATAAATAAAACTAAAGATACAGCTGTGGCTCAACCCTGCAGCTCACTTTCATCTGTCACTCTTCCGTTCTGAAATTGATGTGTATTATTCTCTCATATGCATAATAGGATGTCAACACTGAAGGTTATATCTAAATAGTCAGATACTGCACAAAATATACTTTAAAAGGGATGCAGCATGATTTATAGAATTTGAAAGTAACCACTTTGAAATTCTATAAATTTGATAGAATTTATCAAATTATCAGCTCTTAAGCTGTCATCCATGTCAGGGTATATAAAAATGTTTAATACTGACATTTTATGTAAGGCTTAAAGCGTGGAATTTAGAGGTGAGCCATCTTTCCCTCTCCCATCTTCGGCTCTCTCCACAGGGCTCTTCATGATGTATGGAGTCCTTAGCCAAGGCTGTACAGTTGATAAATAAAGTCTCAGGACTCACAGAGCTGACTCTCGTAAGAGCCCCGGTCTAAGTTGCTGACTCGGCATCAAGGCACCCGTCTGGTGCGTAGGCTGCCAGTGCGGTCTCCCTATCTCTTCCCACCACCCGGTGCCCCAGCCCAGGAAGCCCTCACCTACAGCCAGACCTTAATTCGGCACTTGGAAATCAAGGATTGCCGGTAGAATATAGAATTATTTGGATCTGAGTTCCTAGTATTGAACTGTATTCTAGGAATGATCAATATATTTGATTGGAAAAACTGAAAACTATGAACAGTATTATTTTCATAGTTACTTTGTACTGTCTCCTGAGTATCAGGAGTTTGTCAACCGTCCTCTCAGGGGATAAGTCAGTCTGAGGGGGAGCCTGTAGTATTGTCACGCCACCTGTTGGCAGCCCCTTCCTGTCTGAGTGCCATGGGGGAAGAGTAACCACTGACAGAATAGTTGAGAATTCTGTACAGAACCTAAAGTTTTTATCAGTATGATTGACATGAATATAGAAGGTTCAGGTGTTTTCAATCCTGCTCTTCCTGGGGGACTGATCATGAAACTGACTGAAAGTCACAGCCAGAACAATCGGCACCAAATCTTGAGGCTACAGAGTGTTCCAAAAACGAATATCTGTAAGCTAACAATAAATGGTTTCCAAGGTAATTTCTATTTTGAAGTCGATACTGAAGTTGCAGTGACCAAATTGCAACTGGTGGGCATATTTTTTTGACTCTGCATTGATTGGAACAAAAGTTAAATAACCACTCATAAGATATAGAAGGTTCAGGTGTTTTCAATCCTGCTCTTCCTGGGGGACTGATCATGAAACTGACTGAAAGTCACAGCCAGAACAATCGGCACCAAATCTTGAGGCTACAGAGTGTTCCAAAAACGAATATCTGTAAGCTAACAATAAATGGTTTCCAAGGTAATTTCTATTTTGAAGTCGATACTGAAGTTGCAGTGACCAAATTGCAACTGGTGGGCATATTTTTTTGACTCTGCATTGATTGGAACAAAAGTTAAATAACCACTCATAAGTTCTCGAAAGTGAAGGTCGTGTTTTTCATTCCTAGAAACCATGGCAAACTTGTCACCATGTCAGGGACAAATTCCTCCAGAGGGCCTTTCCTAAACTTGATTTCCTGGACTGTTCTTATGCAGGCAGAGTATAACTCTAAGGATATTATTTTCCCAAAGACCAAAGAACCCAGGGAGCTCTAGACACTCATTTGTGTTTTAGCCGCTCAGTCATGTCCAACTCTTTGCAACCCCATGGTCTGTCCATGGAATTCTCTAGGCAAGAATGCTGGAGTGGGTAGCCATTCCCTTCTCCAGGGGATCTTCCCAACCCAAGGATCGAAACTGGGTCTCCTGCATTGCAGGCGGATACTTCACCATCTGCACTAAATCATTTTATGTGCAGAAGGCTTCCAAACGCAGGCCTGAACATGAATCTTAAGGGAACAGAGTCTCAGAGAAAAATAAGGATTCTTCTTTTTCTATATCATCAGGTAGAAAATGA
>SJXQ01009807.1:153062-190694 GCA_006408695.1 Aepyceros melampus | reverse complement strand
CTGGTATGGTAGAATATTTCTTTAGGCAATACTGTTCAGGGCACATAGTCTGTGGAACTATCTTATTTGTCAATTTAGAGATAAGTTCAAGTGTGTTCTATATTATTTAGTGATAGAAGCTTTACATAATGGTTTATCTGTATTTTGTACCCCTTTTAGAAAGCTTGTACTTTTCAAATTATTAGCTTCAAGATTATGTTAAAGATGTATCGTTGTTGTTTTTCAGTCATGTCTGACTCTTTGAGACGCCATGGACTACAGCACACCAGGCCTCCCTGTCCTTCATCATCTCCCAAAGCTTGCTCAGACTCCTGTCCACTGAACCGGTGATGCCATCCAACCATCTAGGCCTCCGTCATCCCCTCTCCTCCTGCCTTCAATCCTTCCCAGAATCAGGGTCTTTTCTAATGAGTCGACTCTTCACATCAGGCGGCCAAAGTATTACAGCTTCAGATTCAGGTAGGATACATCATACATATATATTAAAATACATTTCTAGATTTATGTCATGCCAGTATCAAACTGAAAAACAAAGATCTATGAGTGGAAAACAACAGTCAAGGAGGAGAGAAATGTAATCAGGGAATTTCCACAATACAGTTCTTAACCCTTGGTAAGGATAGAGATTATGAATTGATAGATACTAACATCTGTGGCCAGAAGTGTTAGGTAACCTAGGTTTAAATAAGATGAATGATTAGATTAAAGCATGGATGGGATTTTGCCAGGCAAACATGATGAAAGGACAATTGGATCAAAAAATGAACAATATTTCTAGGAAGAACTGAAATTGAGCTGAAGAAGAAGTTGGAGTTGGGTATGAAAGACAGCAAAGCAATAAGGGACTGATAGAAATAACAAACATTCCCATATGTGCATAATAACCCTTGTGACAGCTCATCTATTTTATTCATGAAAATATGAAATTATATATACTATTTATCCTAAATCCCAAAGCAGTTCTTCAGAGTTTCCAGCTTTGTTACTGGGTAGATATATGTTCTTATCAAGTCATTAAATCAGAATAATTCTCAGGATTATGTGTACATAAAAGCATTCTATAAACTATCATTGCTATTGCTTTGAAGGAAAAATACATAAATGTATGACAATTTTATAAAGACCCTGAACAACCTAATTTCCTTTCCTTGGGATGGATCAAGATGAGATAAGAACAGCTTAAATGGTTACAAACCTTTCCACAAAATTTAAGATCAAGCTACATGGACTTTAGTGATGTAAAGTAGAAGTAAAGTCTATGACATTAAATATATTCATCATAAATTGTTTCTAGGACTTTTAAACACTTTAGCTTTGTATTTGTTGTTTTTTTTTTTAATTTAAGTACCTGAAAATATATGCATGGGTTTAAATATTTTTTGGCTTGTACTTACCATCATCTCTAAAATAATAAATATCATTTTGTATCATCTCCATCCTGCTGCACAGAAAAATGGAGCTTTGTGAAAAGTGCATTATAGCAATTCAGATAATTTTATCTGTCATAATTCAAGGTTTAAGTTACAAATTCAAGGATTTTCAACAGAACAAGCCTGTATCTTTGTAAGTATGTAAGAATAAGTACACAAACAGGATACAAAATTCAAACATTTAACTTAGAATAAGACAACAACAGATGAACTAAAATCATACACTCAGTCACTTACTCATTTTACCTAATTCCTTGCTCTGGAGAAATAGAAAAATAAAAAACACAAAGTAAGATACATTGGAAATAGGTCTTGTAGAATAGAAGTATGAAAACTCACAGTCTTAAAAGTTATTTCTGTGTTTTGTGGGTCCTAACCTGAGAAGTAGTACATCTGAAATTAAAATAATATTGTGAATTAATCATATTTCAATTTTTAAAAGTTTGAGTTTTATAATTTTTGTAAACAAAGTATTACAATCTTAATATAATACTAAGATATTAATATCTATTAACATTAGTCAAACTGTAGAGAGTAGTGGAAGTAAATCACACTTTAGTTAGAAAGCATTGATGCTACATTTTCTTTCCTTGTTTTGAACACAAGCCAAAGTATTTTCTCAAAGCTTGCTATGAGTGTGCATATAAAGCTCTATGTGAGCAAGCCAATGGAAAGGCGGTTTGTGTTGCATGCCTATTTAAACCAAAGTACTGGTTCCAGCACTGGAGGCCTAGATAGCCATAGTGAGTGGGAAAATGTAGAGGAAAATGGAAAAAAATACTTTCAAATATACCAAAACTGAACATTCTTATTAAAGTATTATTGATATATAATATCATATATATTACCAGATGTACAATACAGTGATTCACAATTTTTAAAGGTTATGTTAAATAAAAATCTTTCCTTGTTTTGAACACAAGCCAAAGTATTTTCTCAAAGCTTGCTATGAGTGTGCATATAAAGCTCTATGTGAGCAAGCCAATGGAAAGGCGGTTTGTGTTGCATGCCTATTTAAACCAAAGTACTGGTTCCAGCACTGGAGGCCTAGATAGCCATAGTGAGTGGGAAAATGTAGAGGAAAATGGAAAAAAATACTTTCAAATATACCAAAACTGAACATTCTTATTAAAGTATTATTGATATATAATATCATATATATTACCAGATGTACAATACAGTGATTCACAATTTTTAAAGGTTATGTTAAATAAAATACTGGCTATATTCTTCATGCTGCACAATATATCTTATAGTTTATTTTATACATAATAGTCTGTACCTCTTAATTCTCCACCCCATTATTGCCCCTTCTCTGCTTCCTTCTCCCCATGGGTTTGCTATAAGTCTGCTGCTGCTGCTGCTGCTGCTGCTGCTAAGTCACTTTAGTCGTGTCCGACTCTGTGCGACCCCATAGACGGCAGCCCACCAGGCTCCAATGTCCCTGGGATTCTCCAGGCAAGAACACTGGAGTGCGTTGCCATTTCCTTCTCCAGTGCATGAAAGTGAGAAGTGAAAGTGAAGTCACTGAGTCATGTCCAACTCTCAGCGACCCCATGGACTGCAGCCTACCAGGCTCCTCCGTCTACTTCTCATTTATTGTATTTACTAGTTTATTACATTTTTTAAAATTCCACATATAAGTTATATCATACAGTACTTGTCCTTATCTGACTTATTTCATTTAGCATAATGCCCTCCAAGTTCATCCATGTTGCTGCAAATAGCAAAATTTCATTCTTTTTTATGGCTGAGTAGTATTCCATTGTGTATATATATGCCACATCTTCTTTACCTGTTCATTTGTTAATGAACACTTAGGTTGCTTCCATATCTTGGCAATTGTAAATAATGTTGCTATGAATATTGGGGTGCATGTATCTTTTCAAATTAATGTTTTTGTACTTTTTGGACATACATGGGCAAAAGTGGAATTGCTGGGTCATATGGTAGTTTTAGTTTTTTGAGAAACCTCCATACTGTTTTTCACAGTGGCTATAACCAATTTACATCCCCACCAACAGTGTACAAAGGTTCCCTTTTGTCTTTAACTGGACTGTGAGATCCAGAATTTTTTTCTTTCAGAAAGCAGTTTTTTTGTTGCTGTTCTGATCCATCTAATTTTCTTGAAAGTTTAATTCTTTTTTTCTGGTTAATGCCTCATGTTAGGTCTCCACTGGTTTCCCCTCAAAATTAATCACCTCTTTGAACTAGTGAGTGAGCTCATCCTGAGTCATATTAGTCATCTGCAATCTAATATAGCCACATCTTAGAAGCACTTGAAAAGATTTTAAGACATACTGGTATCCAGGCTACAGCCCCCGCTATTCTGATTTCGTGGTCTGTACAGCGTTCAGGCCTAAGTCTTTTGGGAAGTTATCAAAGACAGAAAGTCTCCTTGGAACCATTAGGACACAGATGGCCCCTCTAGGCAGGGGAAAATACTGTCCTTCAGCCCTCAAGCCAGGTACTCCAGAGCTTTGTGCAGATTTAAACAACGAGGAGACCCACGCCAAGGACCAGAGGCCACAGGGAACAGACATCGACAGCTCTTTCTGAGAAGATCTGCCCCATCCAGTGGCCATCACTGCAGATAACTGAGTCTCCTGCCCCTGCCCTTTCAGAGACAACTCAGCAAGTCTTAGCATCAGAAACACAACCTTGAGGCACCGTCTGCATGCACTGGGTGGACCCTGTATGGGGGCTGTGAGGAAACGGGAGTCAGACGTGCACGACAGGCCAACACCTTCCAGATCCCTCTCTGAGCTTGGCAGTGCACTCTGCTTGCCGCAGCACAACACCTTTCCAGACACTATATCTCTTAGTAAATAAGGTCTAGGGCATTCCTGCCCTACACTCCTTAAACTCTGGGAAATCTTCCAATTCCAAAGCTATACAGTGACTGCTTTAAGAAGTCACTGCCTATCTACAATTGAATTATGCTTAGAAATCAACACTGATACTTTTTGTTTATACTCTCCCTACTTATTACAAATTATATTTTTTCCATGTATAGGTTGGTGATCCCCACTCTCTATCAGACTTCAGAAAGCAGAAAACATGTCTTAGGCCATTGCTGAATTCCCAATGTCCTGCACAATGTCTGGCACATGATAAGTGGTCAATAAATACTTGATGAAAAAAATATGGTACTTTTCATCAAGTACCTCCTCCAGGAACATCAAAGCATTACATCATAGAATATATGCAAAACACTTAGTTTCCTGCAAAAATTAAGTAATAATAAAAAACCATAGTCCTTCTTTCACTTGAATCAATTTCTTGCTTCTTTCAAAGAGACCTAAGTATTCCACAGCATTTTCTCTTTGTCATCTCATCTTCTCTCACTGATGATATTAGTAATAATGAAAAGTTAATAACAACTATATATTAATCATTTCATTATTTGACAGTAGTTTCCTGTACTCTCTTCACAGCTCCTTCTCAATACATACTGTGTAAGTGCAATATTGTTATTTAAGAAGAGAAAAACGCTTTGCATTTCCATGTCAATTATTTGTACAACAGTTCCTAAATTCCCCAGACATTAAGAATGACTGTGTCAGATTAAACTATAGGATTCACATGCCACACATGAACTGTTCTACAGTGATCACACAGAATGTCAAGAGCACCAAGGATGAGTGTAATTAAGTAATTTGTAAAGCTCTTATTCTAAAAGCTAATGAACTACACTGAAACTCTCTTATAGTCACATCCTCCTTTGCTAAGCAACATGGGATTTGAAAAAATTAAAACAAATTTCCTATAGTATTTCTACTAGTCTTCTGTCTGTTAACATCTTGGTAGAAATCTTAGCGATAACAAAATAACCAAGTCAATTTATTTATTTTTCAAATAGCCCTCTGGCACTCTGTGATAATTACGTAAAGTACTAATGGTATTTAAGTTTTATTTAGTCATTAGACTTCTTTAGAGTTTTAGCTCCAGAATCCAAGGTGCTTTATGAAGAATTGATAAGCCCAATTATCCAGAAAGTAAGGAGTAAAAGAACTCATTTACTTGTGCATAACTGTATGCTGATATTTCTGCCTATATTTATGGAGGGAAGAGGTCAGTATTTCACTAAATTTAATGTCAGCAGAAGCAGCAGCAGCAGCAGCATCATAAAACAATAATAACATTGTTTATTGAGCCCTTACAATATGCCAGACACCACTGTAGATGTTTAATCCAGAATAATCCTATGTAAAAGTTTCTCAGTTGTGTCAAACTCTTTGGGACCCCATATATGGACTATACAGTTCATGAAGTTTTTCAGGCCAGAATACTGGAGTGGGTAGCTGTTCTCTTCTCCAGGGGATCTTCCCAACCCAGGGATCGAACCCAAGTCTCCCGCATCACAGGCTGACCTTTTACCAGCTAAGCCACTAGGGAAGCCCAAGAATACTAGAGTGAGTAGCCTATCCCTTCTCCAGGGGATCTTCCTGACCCAGGAATTGAACTGGGGTGTCCTGCACTGCAGGCAGATTCTTTACCAGCTGAACTACCAGAGAATCCCAAAATGAAAGTGAAACTCACTCAGTTGTGTCCAACTTTTTGCAACTGTATACTCCATGGAATTCTCCAGGCCAAAATACTAGAGTTGGCAGCCATTCCCTTCTCCAGCGAATTTTCCCAACCCAGGAATCAAACCCAGGTCTCCCTCACTGCAGGCAGATTCTTTACCAGCTTCCCTAGCAGGGAAGCCCAGATGTTTAATCTCAGAATAATCCTATGAGGTACCTTTATTAAGTGCATTTTACAGATGAGGAAACTGAAGCTCAGAGAATTTTAGTAACTTGTCTAACATTGCACTGCTGCTGTGTTCCAAAGCCACTGTTTACTTAGCTTTTCATTATTTTATTTACTTTTAGTTGTTGCTGGGTCTTTCACTGCTGCTCGTGGGCTTTCTCTAGTTGCGGAGAGCAGGGCTACTCTTTGTTGTGGTGCGTGGGCTTCTCGTTGTGATGGCTTCTCCTGCTGTGGAGCACCGGCTCTAGGCATGTGGGCTTCAGTAATTGCAGCTTGCTGGCTCTTGGGCATGTGAGCTTCAGCAGTTGCAGCACACAGACTTGGTAATTGTGGCACATGCACTGAGCTGCTTCTCAACATGTAAAGTTTTCCTGGACAAGGGATCAAACTCATCTCCTATGCACTGGCAAGCAGACTCTTATCCACTGAGCACACTCAGCTGCTCAGTTCCGTTCAGTTCAGCACTCAGTCATGTCTGACTCTTTGCAACCTCATGGACTAGCTGCTCAGGTATCACCAACTCTTTGCCACTCCATGGACTGTAGTCCACCAGGCTCCTCTGTCCATGGCAAGAATACTATCCAGGAATAATATCCAGGCAAGAATACTAGAGTGGGTTGCCATTTCCTCCTCCAGGGGATCTTCCCAACCAAGGGATTGAACCTGCGTCTCCTGTATTGGCAGACGTATTCTTTACCACTGAGCCACCGGGGAAGCTGAACCACTGTATCACCAGGGAAGTCCCAAAACCACTGTTTAAACTGAGGTCTGACTCCAACATTTCTCTCTTATACTAGCACATGCTATTCTAACACAGGTCCATGTATATGAGACTTACTTGATGCCCCTAAGGCTATGGCACCCTGGAAAACTCACAATGTATAATTTCTTCCTATCAAAAGTTCTTAGGCAGGGCTGCCCAAGCTGGTATGAAGAGATGCTTCCTACTGCAATAACAGGGAGGAAAGTCAGAAAGAGGCAGCTAATGGAAGGAAATGGTATGAAAAGTAGGAAATGCTTCCAAAGACAAACATTTTTTCACAAGTTCACAGAGACTTCAACTAGCCAAACTTCAAAGGTTAACCACAGATGTAATGAAAAACTCAAGAATCCAGTTAATATAATCAGTATATCAGTTTGTGGTAAGTACTTCTAAAGCGTTCTAAACAAATTGTATTTTTAAGTCAACCAAAGGGTCTTCCCTGTGGGACTGAGTCAATCAGTAATCTGCTCAAGGAAATCTCTTTATATAGTTGATACAACAACCACTTGTTTGAAAGCTTCTTTCCAAAGGAGCACAAAGTTTATAAGTCATCCACCTTAGAAATGGGGCACTGGGAGAAGGGTGGAGATGACCTCCAATTCTATTTTGGGGAATCGACTGGGAGCTCCTAGGAATGTTAACTGGAAAACCAAGGTCTTTATGACTCACTGTTTATATAGTTGGTTTTGCTGGGTGAAGGCTGCGCTTCTTGAACCAGGCCGTCAGTTGTTTTAACGTGGACTTAACCCCAACTTGTGTAAGACGCACGTTGTCAGCCTGTAGAATGATCCATATGCCCTTCCCAGGCAACGTTTCCCACACCAAGAAGTAACTGCAACTCCAGTTCTTCTCTGCCTTCTATAACTGTTAATCAGTTTTGCCTGTTCTTGAATTTCATGCAAATGAAATCATACATTATGACTAGATTTACAACTGGATTCTTGAGTTTTTCATTACATCTGAACAGATTCATCAATATTGTCCCATGAAACAAAAGTTTATTTTTCTTTCTGGGTTATATTCTTTTTTATGAATATACCACAGTGTCACCATTCTCCTGTGGATGGGCATTTAGCTGCTTTTTAAAATAGGGATTTTTTTAATGTTATGTATTTATTTTTGGCTGCACTGGGTCTTTGTTGATGCACACAGGCTTTCTCTAGTTGCCAAGCGTTGGGGGCTACTCTTCACTGCAGTGCGCATGCTTCTCATCGTGGTGGCTTCTCTTGCTGTGGAGCGCTGGCTCTGGATGTGCAGGCTCAGTGGTTATGGCTTGTGGGCTCTAGAGCACAGGCTCAGTAATTGTGGGACACAGGCTTAATTGCCTGGTGGCATGTGGGATCTTCCTGAACTAGAGATCAAAGCCGTGTCTCCTGCATTAGCAGAACTCTTAACCGTTGGAAGTCCCAAACTGGGATATTTTGAATAACTTTGCTGTGGATAATCTTGTACTTGTCTTTTGGTTAATTCAGTTCTCTGTGGTATAAAACTATGAAGGGGTACACAGGTCCATGGGGTAGATATAAGTTTAGCCTTAATAGACACTTCCAAATAGTGATACCAATTTACATTCCCTGAGATTTGTTTTACAGCTCAGTATATCATATGCCTTGAAAGTTCCATGCCACTTGAAAAGAATGTGTATTCTAGTTATGAAACATTCTGTTTTATTAAACATCAGTTAGATCAAGGAGGTTGTAGTGCTGTTCATGTCATCCATTCTATTGATTTTTTGGCCTAATTTAGTATTAATTATTGAGATGACATGTGAATATCTCCAACTATGATTGTGTGATTATCTATTTTTCCTTTAATTTTGTCTGCTTTTGCTTCATGTACTTTGAAGTTCTATTATTAGGCACATATAATGTCTGTGTGATGAGTTGGCATTTTTTTCATGCTATAATGTCCCTCCTGAACTATATTCCCGTTTTGAGGTCTGTCTTGTCTAATATTAGTATAGTCATCACATCTTCATGTTTATAGTCTGCATGGCACATCTTCTCCCATCTTTTTGCTGTCACTCTTTATTAGCTTTTATAATCAAAGTATGTTTCTGTAGATGGGATTTAGTTGGATCTTACTTCTCTTTTTCCTTCTGCCTTATAATCTCTGTCATTTAACTGGCATATTCATTCCACTTACATTGCATATAATTTTAGGTATAGCCTGATTTTTGGTTTACCATTTTTCTGCTGGAAAAATGGTAGATTTCTAATTGTCTCCTCTTTTTTCTTTTTTCTATACCTTCTTCTCTGCCTCATTTTGAGTTAATGAAAAAACGCTTAATATTTCATTTAAGTTCCTCTGTTGGCTTTTTGGCTACATATCTTTGCATCTTTTTCATGTTATCTTAGAGGTAACATTAGGACAAAATGATCACAATCAACTCAGTGTTAATAATGTACCATTTTATATGAAATACATCAGTTTTCAACAATACAAGACTACTACCTTCAATCCCCCTCTCTGGCTATTGTTGTGATACATATTCTATCTTCACATAAACTGCACAAGTAGAATATGCTATAAACAATTTAGAGGAGAAAGCAATGGCAACCCTCTCCAATACTCTTGCCTGGAAAACCCCATGGTCGGAGGAGCTTGGTAGGCTGCAGTCCATGGGGTCACTAAGAGTCAGACACGACTGAGCAACTTCACTTTCCCTTTCCACTTTCATGCATTGGAGAAAGAAATGACAACCCACTCCAGTGTTCCTGCCTGGAAAATCCCAGGGACCGGGGCGCCTGGTGGGCTGCTGTCTAGGGGTCACACAGAGTCGGACACAACTAAAGCAACTTAGCAGCAGCAGCACAATTTAGAGCTATCATTTTTGCTTTAAATGGTCAAATCTTAAAGACTGTCACTTTCTTTCTGTCGTGGACCAGTACAGTAGCCTCTCAGCTAACTTCCTGATTCCATTCTTTCCCTCTTTTTTCATGTCATTTTTTAATACAACAGCCAGCAATATTTGCTTTCAAGTGTAAAATGGACAACGCCTCATCCCGAGTTTAATTTGCCTCAAGGACTTCCGAGGATGAAATGCAGACTCATGAAGTGGTCTTGTATTAATCTGCCAGGGCTTCTATAATAAAATACCAGCGACTGGATGGCTTAAACAAAGGAAATTTATTTTTTCACAATTCTGGAGGCTAGAAGCCCATGATCAAAGCACTGGTAAATTCGGTTTCCAATGAGATCTCTCTTCCTGACTTGTAGAAAGCCTCATTCTTGCTATGTTTTCATCTGGTCTCTCCTCTATGAGCACAGGGAGAGAGAGAACTCTAGAGTCTCTTCTTCTTATAAGGACATTCAGTTCAGTTCAGTTCAGTTCAAGTCCTATCATATAAGATCCCACTTCTATGAGCTCATTTAATCTTGATTACCTCCTTATGGACCATGTCTCCGAACACAGTCTCACTGGGGGTGAGGGCATCCATATATGAATGGGAGCAGGGGAACAATTCAGTCCATACAGGCCCAAAATGCTCTCCCTGGGACTAAGGAAGAAAAGATCTGACTGACTTGTACACATCCCAAAACAACACAGAGACACAAACACAACAGCTTAACCCTATTAAGGCATCTGTGTCACTGCAGGATGGACCTCACAAGGCCTACCTGTGTATGCATAACTTTTATAAACTCGGACCCTGCCTCTCAGAGCCATTCCAATTGTGAAAAAAAGTAAATCATATTTTAAACAAGTGGAATTGCAATACAATTTAAACATAGGTCAACTATATATTCAAATACTGATATTGTAGAAGGTTCAATTAATTGCAGAATAAAGCAAAGAAGTTGGCACTAAACTTGACCTAATTGCTGGCTACATCATTTTTCCATGACAAATGATTGGCTGTTATAAGAAGCTTGAGCAATTTCAATTGACTCTTTCCCAGAAACAAGAAGAAAAATAAAATATTTCACTAAAATAAAATGAAAATTACTTTTTAATACCTCAGCAAAAAGGCTATGTCTGCTGTCTCCCGGGCCTGTGTGAAAATTGATGGTCATCTATGATAACCCAGCCCAAGCAGGAGCCACAGCAGAGCCGGGCCCCAGAGGCGGAGACCGTCCCCACGAACCCGAGTGCCAGCGCCTCCTGGGGCTTCTCCACCCACCAGTCAAGCTGCAGCTCCAGCACCCATTCAGGGGCCTGGGCGCCCCTGACCAGGTCCCAGACCAACTGCTGCAGGCCGAAGGGCACCATGAACAACATGTATGTGAACATGCTCACGAATTTCTCCAGGCTTGACTGCCAGCAGGCCACCCAGTCTGTGCCTCATCAGGAGCAGTACCTGTATCCCCCCATCGAGGGGTATACCATGCAACCAGACTCGGTGCCACAATCTCTGTGCCCTCGTTCCTGGACAGGCTGCAGACGGGCTACAGGCAGATCTGGGCTACAGGCAGATCTAGCCTGCCTTCCCTCTCACTAACTGAGAACAGAAGATGTACCCAACAGTGACCGCGTGACGCAGAGTGTGGCTGGGGGCCTGGACCAGACGGAGCTGAGCGGAAACTGTTTGCTTGGGAAGGATTCTAGCCTGGAAGTCTGCACCTCTCAGTGATGTTTATGGCACAGTTCGGTTGGATGGCTTCATTTGCCCCCAAACTGTATGAAAACATCTTTTTCCAAAACATCTCTAGATATGTTTTGGTCTTCTCTGGTAGCTCAGCTGGTAAAGAATCTGCCTGCAATGCACAAGATCCCAACTCAATTCCTAGGTTGGGAAGATCCCCTGGAGAAGCGATAGGCTACCCACTACTCCAGTATTCTTAGACTTCCCTGGTGGCTCAGACCTCCACACTCCCCCTGCACTGTGGGAGACCTGGGTTCAATCCCTGGGTTGAGAAGATCCCCTGGAGGAGGGAATGGCAACCCACTCCAGTATTCCTGCCTGGAGATCGCATGGACAGAGGAGCCTGGTGGGTTACAGTCCATGGGGTCACAAAGACTCGGACATGACTGAGCAACTAAGCACACAGCACTGTCATAATATATAACAAGGATGTAAGAGGTAATCCTCTTGTATGGATGTACCCTTTATTCATTATTTTAACTGACCTGAATGGTTGCCTGAGTTGTCAATAATAGATGTTTTCAAAGTGAAAGAGCAAATCCAGTTTTGTCTTGTTCCACATGGCAGCTTGTTCCAAGTGCTGAAACTCATGGGCCCAACAAAGACTCTGGTCTTGATCTCTTCATTCACTCCGTAACATTTGTGTCAGTTTCCTATCACCACTCTAACAAATAACACAAACAGTGGTTTATGGTTGTTCAGGTTGGACATCTGACACAGGTCTCATTCAGCTACAATTAGAGTATTAGAACTGTGTTCTTTTCTGGAGGCTCTAGTGGAAGATCCTTTCCCATGGCCATAAAGGTTCCCAGTGTTTTAGTTCCTATATTTGCAGAACCAAGATCTCTGTTTCCTTCCTGGCAATCAGCTGAGGGCCATTCCCAGCCACACAGGATGTCCACAGTCCTTGGCTCATTGCCCACATCCTCCATCTTTAAAGGCAGCAATGACGAGTCCTCTTCATACTCTGAATCTTTCCCTCTTCTTCCATCACTTCTTTCTGTGACCAAGACAGATTAGACTGAGTCCACCTGAAAAATCCAGGATAAATTCCCCATCTGAAGGTGCATACCCTTAATTATATCTTCAAACTTCCTTTTGCCATAGAAGGTAATATGTTCACCGGTCTCAGGGATTAAGGCATGGATATCTTTAAGGGGGCCATTATACTGCCTTCCACACCATTACAAGACCACCTCTAGGTCCACATATTGGGCAATCTCATTGCTGCAATATTTTCAGGATTCTGCTCTCTTTCCCCATTATCATGCAAAGAATGTCACTGCCAAATGCACAAGGGTTATCATTTTCACTTGAACTGGATTTTTAGCCTCTTAGACTTGGTGGACACCTGAATGTTGGGATTTAGACTCTGTTTCTCAGTAAAGACCAGCCTTGTCATCACTCCAGCTGCAAAGGCACTGCAAAGGGTCCAATTCTATATTTATATTCTCCAGTATTCATGCCCATTACCTGGGGCATGAACAGAACACAGCCCTTCTGTGAACCATTAATGCTATCATAAAATGAAAAAGGTGAGAGAACATAGAAATAACTCTTGGTGTTGATTACTTTCAGGAAAGGTGCTTCAAAATGACTTCAATTGAAGACCAAAAAAATATATGAATGACTAATGAACATTCAGGGAAAAAAAACAAGGGGAAGGAAAGATTCCTCTTTAAAGTTAAATTAAACAATTTGTTAATTGATCTACCACTTGAATCACTATTAAAATCATATACAAAGATTTGCCTTTTGTATTTAAAAAATAAAGCTGATAGATATTCTTTCTTATGTCTGAACCCTTTCTACATACAAATAAAAATGTGATAATTCACTTAAAGAAAATAGGGTCTGATTATGTATTCATTTACTTTAGCACAATCTGCATAAGAACAAGTGCATGTAAAAGGGGCGAATGTCTTGTCTCCATGCTTGCAATCCCATTTTCTTAGTGTTGATGGCTTTGCCGGCATCTGCTCGATACAACGCTGTTTAGAACACTTGCAAACTGGAAGGTGTATTTAAAATAAGATATCCCAAAGGCTGTCTAAGGCTGCCTACCTATCATCAAGATTACCTCTCCTCCTTTCCTTCATTTTTCTTCTTTGCACTTATCATTTAACATACCATATAATAAGCTCATTTGTTTGGGTATAAATGAAATGGCTATGCTGACATACAACAGTAGCTGGGAGGCACCCCACTGTTGGACGCAACATCAGCGGTGTGGACTGCACAGTCCAGAATGTTATATAAATAACAGTATGACATCACAGAGACAAGGCAAGGGATATGACATTTATTATGAATGAATATTCTTAGAAGGCTTTATCTGAATCCTTCTCTTTCTGTTCAGCCTTAGGGGAGGAAAATGCTTGATTTTTGTTTTATTGTCCACATATCTTTTGTTGCTCAGTTCAATTCTTTTCCCCTCAGGTGAACTAAACACAACAACAGCAAAGACCTGGGTAAATGACAGGACAATTCTGAGTACCAACAGCCATGAGAAAAGTGATTCAGCATGTGTTCTGCTGAAACCAAACTCACAGACTAACATCCCTTCCTGGCTGGCTTCAGGGGGAGCATCTAGTCATCTCTGAAAAAGAAGGCAGGCTTTGATCAGAATGCTCTGCATTAGGGTAAGTGCAGGAAATCAAGTAACTGCCTCCGAATCCAGCTCCAATATCACAGTAGAGCACAGGAGCTATCAATTTCTTTCCTGGGTGAGTTGACAGCTCTGAGGCCTGGAGTAAGTCCCTAAATTCTCAGTCTCCACTACTCATCTGTATAATGAACACTCTCCAGGAGAATTATAGGCTTCCTTCCAGCTAGAACAGACCTTCTATAATTTTAGTCATTCACTGGAATAACCATCCTCCAATGATATAAAACATGTTTGGAATTCAGAGGCTCAAAAGGATCGTAACCTAATTCAGAAATAGGTTTTTTTTCCTTGAGGTCCAGTCTACACCCACTTCCAAGAACAAAGAGAATGGCTGATGAGGAGTCCTATTTCAGCCTACCATTCCTTCTGTAGATAACAGGGCAACCTGCAAGCAGCAGACTGGCAATGCCCCTTCCCAGGCAGCCTCGGGATTAATATTCAACCCACTTCAACCATCATGTTTGAACTCCAACTATGTGGCATGATGTGCTGGCTGGCACAACCACAGTAAGAAGTAAGACAACAGCTGTAATATTAAGATTAATCTGATCAGGATAAGTTTAAAATATTTTCTAAAGACTACTTGCAATACAATATGCTAATGGTTATAGTTAATAAGTGTGGCACAGATAGTATAAAGGTCAAATGAAATTTATTTTGACACAATGCCTGTTTGTCCAAGGAAATAGTATCTATGTACTAAACCCATGCAGTGAGAGGAAATAAAATTAACTGCCTCTAAAAAGCTGACATTGAAACAGGACTGATGTTTTTGTGCTAAATAAAGACATCCATTTGTCCACTCATCATA
Source organism: Aepyceros melampus (assembly GCA_006408695.1). Classification (NCBI taxonomy): domain Eukaryota; kingdom Metazoa; phylum Chordata; class Mammalia; order Artiodactyla; family Bovidae; genus Aepyceros; species Aepyceros melampus. The sequence continues at coordinate 175,681 of SJXQ01009807.1, read as the reverse complement.
CATATGGTAAAATCATGATGGACTGTAAAAGGAAATAAAATTAAAGGGAAATAAAAGTTAATGACTTTGGAAGACTGATGCAAATGCTCCCTTGGGAATAAATAGGCGAGGAGCAAGTTAGAGAGTACTGTGAAATGAAAGTCAGTTTCTAGTCCATTCTACAGAATCAATACAGTGTCCTGGACTTACAATAAGATTCATAAGTCATAGACTGACTTGGTCATGTATCAGCCTCCACTCAGCACAGCTCTCAATGCCTCTCATCGACAAGCGCTGCTGAGCAAAAATCTGTGATCGGAATCTCCCCTCACTTGGTCTGGCAGGGAAACCAAGTGGACAGTCAACAGCAAAAAGGGGTCATCACTTTTGGGAGCTCATACATCAATTCCAGAATTTATTTCCAAAGTCAAACTGAAACTGCTGTCAGAGGCTTCCTCTTAAATTCCATTTCATAGATGAGGTTTGTATTGATGAAAATTAACATTCTGCACAAATCAGAAAGGTCCAAAGAATCATTAATGTGCAACTCTATTTTTGATGTGCTCTCTCAAGGGGAAATATTTGAAGAAACAGAGTAAGAAACAAAGGGAACAATAAACACTAGGAAATACCATTCCACTCATTCCTCCTGTGCTGACTGAGCTAGGCACTCTTGCAGGTGCTAACAGTGAACAAAAACAGCAAAAAAAAAAAGAAAGAAAGAAAGAAAAGAAAATCCCTGCCCTCCTAGAGCTTACATCCTACCGAGAGGAGACAGAAAATAACAAAGAAGTGTGTCATGTACGGTATATAAGAAGATGATGTACAAAATGGAGAAAACAAAGCAGAGAAGAGGTATTTGGGGATGGGGGAGTGGGGCTACATCAGACAAGCTGCTGTTGCAATCAGCTAGAAAAGTGTGCTTTAATTAAACACAGTTTTCCGACACCATCATTCCAAAAGGGCTTGTTGTCCAGGCAAAGGGAAGACAACCACCTGGCTTCACCCAATTCCTGTTTGTGTTTTGACCTCTTTGAGCCAGTAATCAAAAACTACAGAAAGCAGGATGCTTGGACAACATACCCCAAGCCCTTGCCTCAATCTAGGAATTTATCTGATGGGCCAGAAAGATAAAACCCTGACTATAATAACAGCCAACATCTATGGAACTGTTTCTATGATCATCAGTCATATTCTAAGAGTTCACACTTGTTGATTAATTTAATCCTCATGTCACATCAATAAGGTATGCTTATCATCCCATTTTTCTTATTATAAGGCAGTGAGGTTCACATTCTGGCTCCAAAGACTGCGCTCTTTACTACCACTATACAGTGGCATGTGGCTGCATCTAATACTCTGCTTCCTTTTGGACAGCAAACAGGCAGCATGAAATTAATGTGCTCAAAATAAAACTCTGGATACTTAATACATCTTCCCTTCCCTCCTCTTCCACCTCTGGCCACCTGTTCCTCACCCAGGTTTCCTGAACTGTCTTTATAAACAGCACACCCTTCACAAAGCTGTTCAGGCCCAACACATAAGCCTTGATTTATCTGTTTCTCTCACACGCTTCATTTGAGCTGTCTGAAAATCCTGCAAAATATTTTTCAAAACCAGTGACCTCCAATCACTGCCAGGCCACTGTCAGGCTGCACCTACAGGACCAGGACAGCCTTCCTGGTCTCTCTGCTTTCCTCTCGCTGCCAAGACTCAGTTCTCGCTCCCTGAAGTAGCAGTGATTTCTGCAATGTAAATCACATCATACCACTGAAGCTGCTCAAGTAAGTCAGATGGCTTCTATATCAGTCAGGGTTCTCCAGAGAAACAGAACCAATGGCGGGGGGGTGAGGGGGCGAGGGTTGTTGGGGGTGAATGAACCTCCAGGCAGAATTTCTGTATCAGTCTGGAAGAAGCAGCCCTTCCTCTTCAGGGAACCTCAAGCTTTCTTCCTAAGGCCTTCAACTGACAGAATGAAGACCACCACATTATGGAGATCAATCTGCTTGGCCCCAAGTCTACTGGTTTAACTGTTAACCGCATCTAAAGAATACCTTCACAGCAGCATCTAGACTAGTGTTTAACCAAACAATTCAGCAGCATAGACTAGCAAAGTTGACACAGAAGATTAACCAAAACCCACGGCCTACAGTTTAGCTTTTACCCTTCCTCTTTCACCTTCTCCATTTTCTGGATCAGCTGGCTTTCCTTCTATTCTGGGCACCTGATATGTTCCTTCATATCTGAGAAAAAAGTTCTTCCTTTTGTGGTCATTGCTATTCCTTGCACATGGACTGCCCTTCCCCTAGAATCCCACGTGGTTCCCTCCTTCACTTGACTGAGGTCTCTGCCCCAGCATCTTCTCCTCGGCGGAGGCTTCGCTGGCCTGCCTGTCTCAAATAGACCAAGACCCATCTCTCCCTCTGCCTTCATAATACTTGCCAGTGCCTGGAAGTATAACAAGTTACACGCTTGTTTACTCTCTGCCTCTGCCCCTCTAGAGTGCTTTATTTAAACATTTTAAGTTCTCCTTTTACTCATCATATGGTCAAATAGTTTCTGCCGTATTGTAGGTATTCAGTGAATGAAGCTGAATGAATGAAGAACTCATGAAAGTACATTTTTTTAATCCATTTGTAGAAAGGGACCAAATACCAGAAAACATTAATATCATGTTTTAAACTTTGAAACTATAAATGATATTACTTTTTTGCCATTATACTCCATACTACATTGCTTTTGTTATGGCTGGGTTTTGCTTTTATCTAAGGTTGCCAATTTTTTTGTAAGTAGGTTTTTTTTAATTTGAGGTCACAACATTCAATGTTGTTTTAGGTGGATCAATTCACCTAATCAAAAGCGCCTACACTGAAAAATCACACCTTTAAAAATCATACAACTCAAAGTTATACAGCAGAGCAGCTCTCTAGAACTTTCATCTCATATAAAACTCTGGAGTGTATAGTTAGCAGTATAGTGTTGTACGCTTCAAAACTTGTCAGCAGGGTCGATCTCTCCCCAAGTGTTCTTTCCACAAAGAATAATAAAGCAAGGGAATACAGGAGAGCTTTCAGAGCTAATGGGTATGTTTACCTTGTTTATGGTGATGGTTATCACAGGTGTATGCATATGTCCAAACTCATCAAAATGTATACATTTAAACATATGCAACTCTCTGTATATTAAGTATATCTCAATAAAGTCTTAAAAAATCAGTAAACCCCATTCCTCCACAGACCCATGACCTCCATGCCAGCTGAACCGCAGCTCTGCCCACGCACCACCACCTCTCTCTTCATCTGAGCACTGTGAATTATTACAGCCCATTATATGTCTTAAAAACAGCATTCAAGCCAGAACTGGTATTTACAAAGAAGGAGGGGGAAATCAGTGGAGTCAGTGTCAAAAACGTATCTATATAGTGATTGATAGCTAATGTTCTTTGTTTTCAAGGAAATTACTCTTCATCTCATTATGTGAGTGATCCAGGAGAATTTTTAATTCTCTTAACTCCAAGTAGACAAATTAGATAACCCAGAAAAACGTGGTGCTATCACATTCTGCACTCAATCAAAGGAACATCTTCAGGAATTCAGAGGGAAACTTATTCAAATTTACTGTTTGACTCCTGGCATTTGGCAGAGGAGTTTCTTCTCTTACTCGGAATTTTATAAGCCCAAATGTCTTTTCTCTCACAATAAACAGAGATCCAGAGATTTCAGTGTCTGTTTATGGTCACAAGGATAACCCTTTTGCAGAGTCAAAATTCAAACTCAGGTGTTCCCAGTAACCCAGCCCCCTGGGGACAGAAGCCCCAGGACTCTAGGGACTCAGTCCAAGTTCCACAGGTAGATGCTGGTGCCTAGTCAAATCTGCAGTCTCTAACTTTCAAGAACATCTTCAGAAGGGCTTCTACTACCAGCTTACACTGCAGGAATTTCCAACATCCCAGGGAAGCCCTTAGGTTCTATGTCTGTGAGTTGACAGAAGAGTAAGAGAGTGAAGTCTTTAAAGAGCCCAGCGGTTTCCCTTGTCCCTGCCACAAAGGCTACAGCCACAGGACACAGTCTTCTCCCCACAGGGCTAAGGCTTGGAGGCCTGGTGTCCACTTAGGCAAACCACTTGCTGCTCAAGGAAGAGTGATGATTTCCAGCATGTCACTCTTCCAAACTCCCTCAAACAGTTTTTGGATGCATGCTGTTATTTTTCTTCCAGGAATGAAAAAAAATACATAAATAAATAAATGAAGTGGGCATCTTATTCATAAAATGAGTATTTAGTTTATAAAAGAAATGATAGTACTAGGACGAATCCTCCAGAAATCATGTGAATTGTGCAAATTTCAGACACCAACCACCCTGAGCCTTATTTTCCTTAGTTGTAAAATGACAAGACTGGGATTCTATAAAATCTGGTCCAACTCTAAGAGTCTGTGAGCTAAAATCAATTAAAACCCTTTTGTTTTTCCTCTCAAATTTCAGTTCACTTTATGCATTATTTCTCAATTAAATATAATAACATTCTATTGAAAATAAGCTCTTACCCCACCTTTAAAAACCACATCTTGTCTTTCCATTTTCTGTCTCCTCTTTGTACATCCCAGCAGTCACCATTCAAGGGCTGCTCTATTTTGTGCTGTTTTATTTCCTTCGCTTTCCTCTTTCTTTGAACAGCAGGTGCCAGAATAACAAGGCAGTGTGAAATTTACGGAAACAATGTGTTTATACACTTGGCTACCTTATCTCAAATGTAACACTCCTGGACTCTAAATCAGATGTATTGCCATATGTTACAAGGTACAAAGAATACTGTACAGGCTAGTACCTATCACTTTTTGCACAAAGGTATGGGGTCCCAAAATTACTTTCTTGAAATACAAAAATTTCTCTGAATCCTTTTGCTGTATCTTTATGGCAACCAAAATACTCTTAAACTGAAATCATTCCCTGTTTACATTACAGAGTATTTAATAAAGTCCCAAATAAAAGCTGGTCACAGCAATAAGAATCCTTTAATTGAAGCATATTAAAACACTTGAATCATATTGTAATTTCTAGTAGAGGCAGACTATAAAATTCAATTCTTTCTTGAATAAATAAGACATTCTAAGAGTACCACATTTCCTTGAGAAATTTACTTTCTGATTGTTTCTGGGAGAGCCCTCTCTCAGCTAAGTGTTTTTTAATTAAAGTTGAACAGAGAAGGTTTTCCTTTTAAACCACATATCTGACCACACAGATATCTCGTATTTGATTCTGCTGGAAGATATGGTTGCATTTCTCTTGGATTTGAGATATTAGCTATTGCTTGCTACCCACTCAGGATCAGGATTAGGAAAGCTGATAAGGTAAATGTGTTTTCCTGTTTTCCTACATCTGACATTTCCACTTCTCTCTTCATTATGAAACCATTGCTAAGTCACTTCAGTCGTGTCCGACTCTGTGCGATCCCATAGACGGCAGCCCATCAGGCTCCCCTGTCCCTGGGATTCTCCAGGCAAGAACACTGGAGTGGGTTGCCATTTCCTTCTCCAATGCATGAAAGCGAAAGGTGAAAGTGAAGTCGCTCAGTCAGGTCCGACCATTACCCTACCCCAAATGGGGTTCAGTTTGTATGCTCCAGTGACGGCAGAATAGAAAGTCACTCCCTTCAACCAATGCTCTTACAGTGTAGTGGATTTATTTTGAATCTAATTCCTGCATCATAGGCTTCTTATTTGCAATGGTAAAGTAACGAATCAAGTTCTCTATTAGAATTCAGCCTTGAGTGACAAGCACAAAGGCTGTATAATACATCAAAATCAGTACACAGACCATTATGTATTTCACACTATGTCCCTGGTGAACGCCAGAGACAGAGTCAGAAGAGACACATTTCTTGTCCTCCATGAGCCTGTTACACATTTAGGATCCCAGGAAGCCCTACTGCAAAAATATTCCTTCAAATGTCCTGACTGTGGGGTCTGAGATTCTCATGTTCCTCCAAACGTCCTGACCATGGGGTCTGAGATTACCATGGACAGCACTCTAAGGATACCAGTACACAATCTCATTAACACCTAATAAGACCCTTGCAGAGCAATTCCCAGGAGGATCAACCTATAGGCAATCTCAGTGTCCTCTAACCCAGTTACCCCAACTCTGCTGATGATTAAAACCACCAAAGAGATTTTTATTAATTCAGGAAGCTGGGCGTGGAGACCGGAAATCTGCATTTTCCAACCAGATCTAACTGGGTCTCTTGTCTTCTCTTCTTTCCCTCCCTCTTCTCCTCCTCTCCTTCCTCTACCTCCACTTACTTCTCCTCCACCTCATCTTCCTCTTTCTTCTTCAAATAAATAAATAACAGAAACAAAATTTGGTAAAAGCAGTGTTCTCCTAAAATATCTTACAAGTGAAGACTTTGAATATGAAAGCCAGAACAGTCCCGCACTGACACACTTTAATAAATTCATACATATGTATCTTAGTTACTGGGAATATTAAGGCTAAACATGTAAAAGGCTCAAGAAAGCCTGATACTTTTATTTTATAGAGATGCTAAGCAAAGCCTTGACTGTTTTCATGTGAATGCCTTATCACAAGCAGACGTGGCGGGGTTGGCATGCTCAGGTAGTCCTAGACACAGGTAACTTGAGCTATCTATAAAGCTTGTCACATTTACATTCTAACAAATAGTTACGGCCCTTTAAACATCTTCTCTGTTACTTCAGACACATTTCATATTTATTTACTTATGAGAGGTCTAAAGGGAATTTTCAAGGGTTTTTTTTTTTAATTTCCATATAATTCTTTCAGCAATTACTTGGCTTTTAATAACATTTCTTAAGCCATACTTTATACATGTTTATAACCTTTAACCCAGATTTTAAGGTTTTAAGACTTGAATATATATATATATTGAATGAAGGCATCTGGGATTTGGTTTTATTTGCTTTGCCTCTCCAGAAAGCAATACATGCAGGTAATTATTTTAGGAAATGTTCTACTGTCATTTATTTTATTGCTTACTTACTTTGGCTCTGTCATATTGCTCCCATATCTTCAAGTCTAACTGCTAATTATCTTTCCCCCAAATATCTTAGGATTAATTTAAAACAAAGTTGATATCTCATTCACTTCCATATGATGTGTTTTCTTTTGCAGAGCAAATATTTATTCCATTGATAAGTATTATACTCAACCTAAATCAAATTGCCATTACAAACTAGGTATGCAAGCCTACTATCTTAAGATTATTCTGAATTATTTATTTTTCTGTTTTGTGAAAGAATGTTTTTCATCTCTCCAAAACTTGTAAAACCATGTTGTCTTAAACATTTTGTAATTTTTCTGTAGTCATTAACACTTTGTAGTAATCTTATCATGAAAAGATAAGATCTGGAAATACTCTTAACCAATTATTTTTTATTAAAAGGTAATTAAATCAAATTATATTGCCCTTTGCCCTTCAACTTTTTTCAAATACTTCTTTCTCATCCTATTACAAAAGTAATGTAGTGCAAGTATAAGGAAATGTAAACTATTTTGTCCATTATTGTGAGATCAGTACCACTAGGAAAGACATAGCATCGGGTCCATATTCATTTTCATTAAGTGAGATGCTCCACTGAAGTATAATAAATATATATAAATGTCAACAAATAAAAACTGTACTGGGACACTGACCAAAAAATAAATATAAAAGAAGAAAGAAAATACAAAAATAAAAACAAAAGGTGTACTGGTTGATGAATCTCCAACACGATCTCAAATGCTGTGTCCAATACACTATCCCATCCTCAATAAACACCAGCAACACCCTGACCTTTGGTCACACCTTTCCTCTCACTTGACATTAACCCAGTGAAGACATGCCATATCCTTGGGAGAGCCATGTACAGAGACTGAAACCGTGAAGGAGTGTTCGCTGAATTAGGTACCATGGCCATGTTGCCCAAGCATGAAAATCACTTTTTAAAAACCCTTTTGTGCAGCTCCTGGCTATGAGAAGACGACAGCTGTAAGAGATGGAATTCAGGTCTCGAATCCTCTACAGGAGCCATGCCTGAAAATCACTGGGTCTAGAAGAAATCTGAAATGCTGCCTGGAAGCCAGGTCCAGTGCTAGATACTGGGAGTACAGTTTCTGTGGGATCCTTCTGGAGTGAGGAGGAATCCAGACCACACGTGGGGATGCTCCACAGCAGGGGTCCACTTAGGAACCAAGTGGAGAAAAGAGAACTTATCCTTGCCTGGAGAAGTCAGAAAGATTTGCCAAGGGAGGAGACTTGAGGGGGGCCTAAGTGCCTTCTACCCCACCAGTGTCACCTCCTGAAAGGCTTGCAGCCTCACCACCTTGCTCACCAGACCACAGTGGACCTCTTGAGTAATAAACCCAAATTCTGATGCTAACTGGACACCCCAGTCAGCATTCAACACGGTTCTGCTGCTCTTCCCTCAAGCACTGGTTTCCATCCCTTCTGTTTATTCTTTCTTCTATGCTGCCACCTGAAATACATTCCTTTCCACTTTCCACTTATTCAAACCCTCTATTTTTTTTTCACAGTCCAGCTCAAACTTACTTCTTGCATGAAGCATCTTTCTACACACAAATATCTCCTTCCCTGTGATTCTCTAGTCTGCTGCACTGTCTTAAATGTGTTCAGATGACCAAGAGCACCTGGTCTCTCTACAGGGATTAAATTCCAACAGGCAATGAAAGGAGGGTTCTAGAAGACTGTGACTATTCAAATTACAGCAGGTTGTGAGAGGCGTACCTCTCCTCACTCATCCTGAACCTTCTCTGGAAAATGCAGCGGATATTGGCTTCTTGTTTTAAGTGAAGACATGTTCCCTCTGTCCTGAGAAACTGTACTGGGGAGGAACCTCCAGCCACCGCCATGAAGCACTGGAGGAAAGGACATCAGGAGGTCCATGGCTCCCCCTAACAGCCCAGGTTCTCCAGACTCAGGGAGGGTGGTCTCTGGGGGGCTGTCCAGAGCTAAGTGTGTTCATTTCCTAGGGCAGTGGCAACAGATTACTACAAACTGTGTAACAACAGAAATGGCTTCCCTTACAGTTCAGAGCCCAAAACTCTAAAATCCAGACAAATTCTAGGTTGATAATCCAGTCCACATCTCTCTCCTAGCTTCTGGTGCCTACCAATCATGTTCTTCCATAGCTGGTGGCTGCATGGTTCTAACCTCTGTCGGTGGTCACACAGCCTCCTCCTCTCTTCCCTGTTTCTCTGTCAAATCTCCCTCATGGGTATTTCCTACAAAACACTTCATTTAGCGCCCACTTGGATACTCCGGGATGACCTCCTGGTCTCAGGATCCTTAACTTAATTACATCTTCAAAGACTCTTCAAATAGGACCACATTCACAGTTTCTGAGAGTTAGTTCATGGACAACTTTTTGTACACCACCATTCAACCCACTGAGAGTACAATGATAACCTTCTTACCTAGGTAATTACCGTGATAACCTAATATTTTCACTAACCCTGGTGGTTTACAAAGCATGCTCATCATTTAGCTTAAGCATCGCTTTTCAGTTGCTCAGTCGTGTCTGACTCTTTGCAACCCCATGGACTACATACCAATCATGTTCTTCCATAGCTGGTGGCTGCATGGTTCTAACCTCTGTCGGTGGTCACACAGCCTCCTCCTCTCTTCCCTGTTTCTCTGTCAAATCTCCCTCATGGGTATTTCCTACAAAACACTTATCATTTCATTTAGTGCCCACTTGGATACTCCGGGATGACCTCCTGGTCTCAGGATCCTTAACTTAATTACATCTTCAAAGACTCTTCAAATAGGACCACATTCACAGTTTCTGAGAGTTAGTTCATGGACAACTTTTTGTACACCACCATTCAACCCACTGAGAGTACAATGATAACCTTCTTACCTAGGTAATTACCGTGATAACCTAATATTTTCACTAACCCTGGTGGTTTACAAAGCATGCTCATCATTTAGCTTAAGCATCGCTTTTCAGTTGCTCAGTCGTGTCTGACTCTTTGCAACCCCATGGACTACAGCACTCCAGGCTTCCCTGTCCTTCACCATCTTCCAGAATTTGCTCAAACACATGTCCATTGATTCAGTGATGTCATCCAACCATCTCATCCTCTGTCATCCCCTTCTCTTCCTGCCTTCAATTTTTCCCAGCATCAGGGTGTTTTCTCAAGAATCAGTTCAGTTCAGTCACTCAGTCGTGTCCGACTCTTTGCAACACCATGAATCACAGTACGCCAGGCCTCCCTGTCCATCACCAACTCCTGGAGTTCACTCAGATGAATAGCAAATCATTAAGTCACCTCTCGCTCCAGAGCTATTGAAATTGTTCAAGAATTGCTAGGTGCTTTGAGGGAAATGTCAGGCAGGAAGTTAGGCATGTGTGAGGAGGGGTGGCCTAGCCAAAATGGATGCAAACGGATCTCTAAATCCCACCCCAGACAGGCCCCAGTGCAGCCCAGGAGAGTTCATAGATATGCTACAAAATAACCACAGAGACCTTTCTGACTCCTGCACATGCCCCCTAAGCACACAGTGGATACAAACTAACCACAGGGGTACCTCCAACTGAGGCACAGGTACCTTGATGCACAGCGCCCTCTTCAACCCTCCCCATCCAGTAACAGAAACAAGATGAATTAAGTCTTCTTTCAAAGATATCATAATTTAGCAGGAAATGTCACAAGTGCAGAGAAGTTGAATAAAGGTAAAAACACAATGCTTTGCAAAGATTAGGGGTAGAGTAAAGGCTGCTTGCTCCTTTTTCCACTATTTCTTCCTCAACATTACTCTTTCTCACAAGAGTTCAACAGCTTACATGTACCACAAACACTCCATCTTCCCCAACTCCCAGACCTTGCTCAAACTCATGTCCATTGAGTTGGTGATGCCATTCAACCCTCTCATCCTCTGTCGTCCCCTTCTCCTCCTGCCTTCAATCTTTCTCAGCATCAGGGTCTTTTCAAGTGAGTCAGTTCTTCACATCAGGTGGCCAAAGTTTCAGCTTCAGCATCAGTCCATCCAATGAATATTCAGAATTGATTTCCTTTAGGATGAACTGGTTGGATCTCCTTGCAGTCCAAGGGACTCTCAAGAGGCTTCTCCAACACCACAGTTCAAAAGCATCATCTCTTCAGCGCTCAGCTTTCTTCATAGTCCAACTCACATCCATACATGACTACTGGAAAAACCATAGCTTTGACTAGACAGATCTTTGTTGGCAAAGTAATGCCTCTGCTTTTTAATATGCTAAGTATCATAGCTTTTCTTCCAAGGAGCAAGTGTCTTTTAATTTCATGGCTGCAGTCACCATCTTCAGTGATTTTTGAGCCCAAGAAAATAAAACCTGTCACTGAAAATATATGCTACATTAAAAAATACAGTAACTGCCCAATGAACTCTCAAGTGAAAGCTATATATGTGCTATAGTATTGTTTTAAACTTATTTTCTTTAATAATGTGAGCATCTAGAGACAATATACAGCCGACCCTTGAACTATGGTGTGGTTAGGGGCACTAACCTAGCATGAAGTCGAAAATCTGTGTCTCACATTACAGCCGGTCCCCCACGCACGGCTCTGCGTCCACAGATACGCCACTGGCAGATCACGTAGTGCTGTAGCATTTACTGCTGAAAATCTGTGGGGCTTCCGTGGTGGTGCAGTGGTGAAGAATGCACCTTGCAATTCAGAATCCCACTAGGGTTTGGTCCCTTTGCAGGAAGATCCCCTATGCCACAGAGCAACGAAGTCTGTGTGCCACAACTACTGAGCCCACGCACTGCAAGTGCTGCAGCCTGCGCTCCTCCACAAGAGAAGCCCACGCCCCACAACTAGAAAGCAGCCCCACTCGCCGCTAGAGAAAGTCCACGCGTAGCAACAAAGACCCAGCACAACCGAAAATGAAAGTAATTAATTAATCTAAAAATCTGTGAACAAATGGATGCTTGCAGTAAAACCCATCTTGTTCAAGGGTCAACTGTACAGATCTTCCTCAATTTACCATAGGGATACATCCTGATAAAACCATTATAAATTGCAAATATTAAGTTGAAAATGTATTTAACACTCCTACCCTAGCAATCATCATAGCTTAGCCTAGCTTACCTTAAACATTCTCAGAACACTCATATATATTTATGAGAAAAAACCATCTACCTTCTCAAGAGCTCCAACTACCTCTATTACACAGAGGACTGGAAACAGATAGACACAAAACAGTATCTACCACTAATAATTTAAAAACCTTTAACTTCGGCGTTGTGAGAGCCATCAGATCTCCATTTCTGTGTCTTTATCCATGAGTCAGGGTCTTTTTCTGTGCAGAAGTAACACCAAGTCATGTTCACAGAGGGTTTAACTTCCACTGGCCACTCAGCATCAGCAGTCAGGGATGGGACGGAGGAAGCACTGATTAATAGAGCTTTAAAGGCTGCTTCAGATGCCTTAAGGCAAATACAATATCCAAGAGTTCCACATCTTTCCACTGGTTCAAAATTTTATTCATAATCACTACTTTAGCCAAATTATATAGGACAGCAGTTTCCCAATGACAAAAGCCTGTTTCCTTTAGTTTTTTGGCACTTCAAGGGCAACCCAAGGCTACTTCAATAAATTATGGATATGCAGTTACAGAAAATAAATCAGGAAATGGAGGCAGGGACAATGTCCTCAGAGGATCCGGTAGAACACAATGGAGTATATATCTGGTCATTATATTTAAGGGAGCAGGCACAAGGGAGAACACAGCTGTAATGCCTTAATAAGTACCCTGGGCTGCTTAGAAAAGAGGGAGCTTTGTCTAAACACAGGTACAGAATTTTCCACAAAGGGCTCCTACCCTTAAAGTGTTCATCTTTCTAACCCCCAAAGCTTAGCACAAGTAACAAAAGAAAATCTTTTTCTCCAAAGTTGAAAAGAAAATATCTACCCATTCCTTATGTTGCTCCCTGGTTCCCTATATACAGAGCTCTTTCTGGGGAAAAATGACCTAAAGTGGTAGAATTCTTTAATGAAGGTTCTCACTTTATTACAGAATTACCACACTGTCAATTTATAAAACTATCAACATGGGTTGAGAAGTAGTTCCCATGCCTGCTAGATTTGTGTTATTAGCTCAAAGCTGATTATCGGACTATTTTTCTAGAAAAGTGAACCCCAGCAACTATAGATCTGGAGGATCCACGCCTCAGAAGAGATCAGCAACGTGGCCTTGTGAGCTCACCGTGCTCCCTCAGTGAATCCCACCTCTCCACCTAGAGCAAAGCTCTTGACAGTAGCCACTGTCACTGCAAAGCAGTCATCTGGAGACTATGTAATTAAAATTAATTTTGTATCCACCTATATACTCTTTTTAATCAATTTACTATTTCTTGTTGAACTATTCTAAAGGCTAAACCTTATGGTACAAGGGGCTATTTTTTTTTTTTTACAGAAACATCCATTATACAAAATGTTGAAGTTATTTTCATTTTTTTCAAAGAAGGTTTACCAACTTTGTTCTTTGAACCAAAGCCAGGGATATTCCATAGAACTCTGAGAAGTGAAAAAGAAACAACTAATAATTTTCATGAAGCAGTGGTGGGCAGAGTGAGAGATTCAGCAAATGGCAGTTGTGACAGTTTGTCAAAACTTCTAGAGTATTCTCCTACATATCACCAACCTAAGGGATGAAGGTAAACGGATGCTTTGGCAGATGTATCTTACTAAAGATATTTAGTATCTTACTAAACTTACTGAACTTACTAAAGGTATTTTCTCCACCAACCCTTCCATTCATTTTAAAATTTCCTAATCCCTCATATTAATTGCCATCCAGTTTGAAATACCCAGAATAATTTCCTTTCTGCTGACCCACTCCTAGCTAATCCAATAAGGAATACAAATTACCCTCAGATTGACCACTTTTACGTTTAAAAAGTAAAATAGTTAATTTTATATAGTCCGAGTAACCAGGGTTTAGAGAAAACTAACATTTCTGTCTAGTCAGATAACAATGGTCACTTCCAACCACACTTCATCCTCTGACATAATCTGGGATCATGTGATCATGTGGTTGGTTGACTTGCATTCATTTGATCACTAAGTACCGCCCTTCATTAAAAGTCGGCAATGGTCCCTCGGATCACTGATACCATCTCCAATTAATAGTGCAGGACACCAACTATATGGCAGTCTTAGGACCCACATGCAGAAATAAATGAATCTGAAATCAGACCGGATACTGCCTCATGCCTGAGCCCTTTCTGTCACAGGCCCTGACTTTTCACCATAGTATGTGATATTACAGAGTGGTCATGATGAACACTTTGGGAATTAATATAAGGTAACCAACTGAACTGAACTGAGGAGATCCAACCAGTCCATTCTGAAGGAGATCAGCCCTGGGATTGCTTGGAAGGAATGATGCTAAAGCTGAAACTCCAGTACTTTGGCCACCTCATGAGAAGAGTTGACTCATTGAAAAAGATTGATGCTGAGAGGGATTGGGGCAGGAGGAGAAGGGGACGACAGAGAATGAGATGGCTGGATGGCATCGCCGACTCACTGGACGTGAGTCTGAGTGAACTCCAGGAGTTGGTGATGGACAGGGAGGCCTGGCATGCTGCGATTCATGGGGTCGCAAAGAGTCGGACACGACTGAGCGACTGAACTGAACTGAACTGAACCAACACCATACGTTGTTTTGTAACAGCATCTACATTCTGAAATCTCTCCCGTATGGCCAGATACTGTGGAAATCTTCCCAGCCAGCTCATAGCAATAGATGTGTGGCTTTCATGAAAGCCTATGTACCTATGAAAACCTAGTACCACGTGGGTCCCCATGGGATGGGCTCTCAAGAAAAGATCTAACAAAGGGGCTGACTAAAGCATATGGATCTAACGCAACAACAATAACAACAACAATCACAAAAACGTTATTCCCAAGTACGTCACTGGAAGACATATTGGCTATACTCACCTGGCTCTCCTATGAAACACACATGGTGACATATTTCTCCCCAAAACCTTCACTTTCTTCAACTTTCTTAACCAAATTCTGTAAATTCTGAGGCTTTTGCAGAAAAGATGTACTTTTTTGCTGAGAACAGTACAATAGCAGAGCCCTCTCTTTGGCAGGCAGTTACTTAAAATATGCCCACTGGACTTCACAATGAGAGGCTTGGCCTCACCTTGGGGCAAGAAACTGTACCACCAGCAATTTTCCCTGCCAATCCTTCCACATGACGAAGCACATATGGATGCAAATAAGCTAATCCTTCTCTGGAAGAGTAAGCTGCACCTGGCAGTACCTTACAGAAGCGCCAGAGAAGATGTGATTGTGAGGTACCTGGGGGACTGCCACAAAGCAGGCTGGGAAAATCCCCACCTGGGATACTTTAGATAAAACCTAATCATCTGCTGGGATAATTGGCTCTGAAAGGGATACATGCTAATAATAGCATTGAGCCATAAGGTTATTAAACTGCCGAAAGGTTAGGAATATGTGCCTATTGATTAGAGCATTCCTGAAGATAGCAAAGCCACCAGTTAAAATAAATGGATGACATGATATGAAGAGGAAGAAACTGTGCATCGTGTGTGTGGTAAAGAAGGGGCAGGGACAGGTCATCTCCTCACATAAGAAAAATTAAGAAATTACATAAACAGCCTGATGGTTCTCTGTAAAAATTGGGAAACTACCAAACCACCAAAATAATGATGCTGGTACACAATATAATTAGGAAAAGGAAAATAATCTTAAAAGGATCTGTAAATACATGGTCTAGCTTGCTTTCCAAAACATGCCCCTTTAATTTCTCTCTCTACCCTCGATTTTCTAATGACAAGACATGTTTTAAAATGTGTTGATGACATCACTACTCTTCCTCCCATAGACAGATGGGAGTCCATGCCCTCTCCTTAAATATTAATGATCTGCTTGTAACCACTGGGATTGGGGAAAGTGATGCCACAACACTTCCAAAACTAGGCAAGAAAAGACAACGCAACTCCATCTGGTTCTCTTGGAACATTCTCTCTAGGAAAACTCAAGACTCCATATAATAAATAGCTTCCCTGAGACCACCATGCTGGAGAAGGTGAGCAATGAAGCAATTCCCTACTGCCCCAGCTGTGGTTCTGGCTAACCACTTCCCTCATAGCTCAGTTGGTAAAGAATCTGCCTGCAATGCAGGAGACCTCAGTTTCATTCCTCAGTCAGGAAGATCTGTTGGAGGAGGTATAGGCTACCCGCTCTAGTATTCTTGGGCTTCCCTCACGGCTCAGCTGGTAAAGAATCCGCCTGCAATGTGGGAGACTTGGGTTCGATACCTGGGTTGGGAAGATCCCCTGGAGAAGAAAATGGCTACCCGCTCCAGTATTCTGGCCTGGAGAATTCCATGAACCATATGGTCCATGGGGTAGCAAAGAGTTGGACACGACTGAGGACTTTCATTCACTAGCTTCAATGCCTAATCATGTGAATGAGCCATCTGCTGCCAGCCAAACCATTCGCTGACCATTGCCACAACCAACATCTGATCACAACAGCACAACAACCCCCCCCCAAACAAGAGCTGCCTGTCAAGCCATTTCCAAATTCCTGAGACACAAAAATATAAGCAAACAAAAAGGTGATTTCTTTCCCACACCATTACGTTTTGGGATAATTTGTTATGCAAAACATTGCTAACCAGTCTCCAAACTTCCAACAAATAATAACATTCAGTAATGTCTTTCAATTGACAAAGTGCAATCACATCATCTCAACTAATTTTTATAAATATCAGGTGAAACAGGTATAATAATCACACATTGCAATGACCAGAACAAATGATTAATATCACAATTAGGATTCAGATCCATGGCATTTTATTCCAATGACCTTCAACGTTGTGCTGACTCCCAAACAAGGTGATATACTTTAAATGGCTAAAAAATTTATCTATTCAAAAATTCTAAATAATGAAAAAATGCTAGGTAATGAAAAAACTTACATCAGTGTTCCTTTGCCTGACATTTCCAGATGGACTGTTTCGCCATATATTTGTGTATTTTTTTTAATTAAAAAAAAATAAGAAAGCAATTCTTGCAAAGTCTAGATGACAGCCAGTCCTTGCATTTCTTTATATTTGTAACTAACAAGATGATTTCTATGCAATTTTACCCTCACCATTATAAGGAACAGGCCAATTTTCAGGAAATGAAATAAAAATGAATTTTAACCATGGATGGAAAGACTTGTATTTCATAACCACTCTCTGGATTTCACATTTTTAATCAAATATTGAGAATTGATTGCTTGGGGTCCTTAAATTTAGAATTTGCTTACTCCTAAAAAAGTTTGCCAAATCTGGCATGTTGTCTAGGTATTTTGAATTCCCTTGTATTAATTTTTTTACAATGGAGAAGTCAACAAAAACACATTTACTTTTCCTTATTAAGGGCACTAATGTGATACAAATAAGTGTACAACTGCTTCCAGCCTTATAGAAGCTTACAATCTTGTTGGGGCTATTTTGATATAAATTTGTATGATGCAGAAGAAATCATATTGGATTAGGAATATGTTTCCTTGCATACCAAAAAAGGGTACTAGAAATATGAAGCATAAAAATGCCTTAAAATTCACAAAACACAAGCAAATGTGATATAAAATATGTGCAGATTAAAACAAAGATTTTATCCAAAATGGTGACTGGAGCCCCTGATATTTCTGCTCTGTTTTTGGAAAGTATTAAGTTATATTTTACTGGCTGATTCCAAAAGAGACAGTCCATTGCTTATTAACATCCCCTTTTGATTACATACACCATACAAGAAGAAAACACAAAACCAGGTTTCCTAGGAATTCTGATCAAGATAGATATTAGTGAGATTCCAGGAATTCACCTGAAGTTCAGTTCAGTTAGGTTGCTCAGTCGTGTCTGATTCTTTGCAACCCCAATGGACTGCAGCATGCCAGACTTCCCTGTCCATCACCAAATCCTGGGGTTTACTCAAACTCATGTCCATGGAGTCAGTGATGCCATCCAACCATCTTAGCCTCTGTTGTCCCCTTCTCCTCCTGCCTTCAATCTTTCCCACCATCAGGGTCTTTTCAAATGAGTCAATTCTTCACATCAGCCTGCAATAAGCAGGGTGGCAATCTACAGCTTTGCTGCACTCCTTTCCCAATTTGGAACCAGTCTGTTGTTCCGTGTCCAGTTCTAACTGGTGCTTCTTGACCTGCACATAGATTTCTCAGGAGGCAGGTCAGGTGGTCTGGTATTCCCAACTCTTGAAGAATTTTCCACAAGTTGTTGTGATCTACACAGTCAAAGGCTTTGGCATAGTCAATAAAGCAGATGTTTTTTCCGAACTCTCTTGCTTTTTCGATGATCCAACAGATGTTGGCAATTTGATCTCTGGTTCCTCTGCCTTTTCTAAATCCAGCTTGAACATCTGGAAGTTCACAGTTCACATACTGTTGAAGCCTGGCTTGGAGAACTTTGAGCCTACTTTGCTAGTGTGTGAGATGAGTGCTAAGATCGTGGCATCTGGTGACATCACTTCATTGGAAATAGATGGGGAAACAGTGGAAACACTGGCTGACTTTATTTTGCGGGTCCAAAATCACTGCAGATGGTGATTGCAGCCATGAAATTAAAAGACGCTTACTCTTTGGAAGGAAAGTTATGACCAACCTAGATAGCATATTAAAAAGCAGAAACATTACTTTGCCAACAAAGGTCCATCTAGTCAAGGCTATGGTTTTTCCAGTGGTCATGTATGGTTGTGAGAGTTGGACTATAAAGAAAGCTGAGCACCGAAGAACTGATGCTTTTGAACTGTGGTGTTGGAGAAGACTCTCAAGAGTCCCTTGGACTGCAAGGAGATCCAACCAGTCCATCCTAAATGAGATCAGTCCTGAGTGTTCATTGGAAGGACTGATGTTGAAGCTGAAACTCCAATACTTTAGCAACAGATTGTGAAGAGCTGACTCATTTGAAAAGACCCTGATGCTGGAAAAGACTGAAGGCAGGAGGAGAAGGGGATGACAGAGGATGAGAGGGTTGGATGGCATCACCGACTCAATGGACATGAGTTTGGGTAAAGTCCAGGAGTTGGTGATGAACAGGGAGGGCTGGCATGCTGGGGTCCATGCTGTCACAAAGAGTCAGACACGACTGAGCGACTGAATTAAACTGAGATTAATGCAAGTGCACAGTAGTTTGAACATTCTGTGGTATTGCCTTTCTTTGGGACTGGAATGAAAACTGACCTTTTCCATTCCTGTGGCCACTGCTGAGTTTTCCAAATTTGCTGGCATATTGAGTACAGCACTTTCACAGCATCATCCTTTAGGATTTGAAATAACTCAACTGGAATTCTTCACCTCCACTAGCTTTGTTTGTAGTGATGCTTCCTAAGGTAGTGATGCTTCCTAAGGTAAAGTGATGCTTCACGCGAATTAGGTCACTGAAAGTCTAAGTTGAGGTTTATTAGCACAGATGATGCCTAATTAAGTGAATAAGACAACGGAATTGTGAAATAGATATAAACCATTTCTGGAATTTCTTAGAGCAATTTACCTAGACTCTATGAAAATAAATATTTACATACGCTATGGTTGCTACAAAATCTCAATTTTCCTGAAGTTATTTTTTTCTGTCACCACTAAGAGGATATGACATGCTTCAGAGAAATAAACTAGAGAATCGGGCATAGTTCACTTGCATCAGGCATCTGATTTAATACTATGGGGAAAATCTCACGAAGAAATACAAGGTTCTCTTGAAACATTAGGGATTCAGAAGAGAATATGCCCATTTCTCTTGATTTCTGTATTTAAGCACAAACCAGTGGAGGAAATTTTCCTGCTTTAAGTAATTCAAAACAGCAGCAGGATGGCACTCTGGCTTGTAAATCAAGATGACAGTATCTTGATGTCAATGCCCCTGAGTTGTACTACAAGCTTGTGGCCCACTTTTGGCTTTAGTTTTCTGTCAAAAGAAACAACAGCAGTGGAACACTGAACATTCGAGAAAATCTTATTAAGGAGATTCCAGCCCAAGACAGTGACCTACTCACTGTCTTGGAAAAGTTACGTGTGGAACAACTCCCTCTTGGGAATAAAACCTAAAGACTGGTTGGTTGAGCGGCGCCTACGTCTCGGGAGGAGGAGACAAGGAGAGAAGGAGCGGGTAGGACAGGGTACACACGGATCCCCACAAACCTCACCCCACGAGCGGCAACTCACAGTCAGGAGGGAACTCACACCTTCAGCTTCTCCCTGAGGAGTGACGGCTTTGAACCCCACATGAGGCACACACAACCTTCCTGACCCACATCTGACATGAGCCTCCAAAACATCTATCTAGGTTTGAAAACCAAGGGGGCTCACCTCACCAGACGCACACTGCGGCCATCTGGAAACAGCTCTGGAAGGCCGGCGCTGACTCACCCGCCAGCGCCTGGCGCGGAAGCCGCCTCCAAGGACGCCCAGCCTGCGCGGCAGAGGCTCTGCTGGTCCTGAAGCGTCGGCTCGGCGGCCGGTGTCTATGTCACACACTCGGGAGCCGGAGCCGCTGGGGCTCGCTCAGAGGGAGACCCGCCGGCGCAGGCGGCGTCTCTGCCCTTCTTCCGGGGCCGGGCTCTCCCAGGAGGGACTTTTCACACGTCAGGCCCTGGTACGACCTAAGTTCCAGGTTTCAGTCTGGTGCTGTTTTACATCAGGTGCGTGGTTTGATATAGGTGCTGGGTTTCCCGCCAGGTCGCCCAGCTGTATATTTCGTGCCCCGTTATTATGTCAGGTGCCCAGTTTCAGGTACAATGTCAGCTTTTATGTCCAGTGCCCCGAGGTTTACATCAAGTACCCCAGTCTCCTGTCCGGTTCCAGGTTCACGTCAGGACCTAGTAACACACTCCGAGTCATGGTTTTACATATGGTGCCCTGTTTTGCTTCAGGTGCCCAGATTTACTCAGGTTCTACGTCAGGTACCGGGCTTTTACCTCAGACACCAAGGTTTACATCAGACACTCGATTCTACGTCAGGCACCCAGGTTTACATCAGGCGCCTAGTTTTACCTCAGACGCCCAGGTATGTCAGACACCCAGTTTCTGTGTCACCCGGTTTTACATCAGGCGCTCAGGCTTACGTCAGGCGCCCGGTTTCTACGTCAGGCGCCCGGTTTCTACGTCAGGCGCCCGGTTTCTACGTCAGACGCCTGGTTGTAGTCAGGCGCCTCGGTTTACGTCAGGCGCCCAGTTTTATGTCAGACGACCAGTTTCTACGTCACACTGCAGGGTTCTGCATCAGGCGCCCACATCAGGCGCTGGGCTTCTACACCAGACGCCATGTTCGGTGTCCAGGTTCACGTCAGGAGCCCAGTTTTTTAATGTGCCTGGTTTTTACATCAGGCGCCCAGGTTTATGTTAGCGTCCAGGTTCTACATTAGGCACCGTATTTTTACATCAGGCGCCCAAGTTCTACATTAAGCCCCTGGTTTTTACGTCAGGCACCCAGGTTTAGGTCCGGTGCCTGGTTTTTAGGTCAGGCGCCCAGGTTCTACAGGCACCGAGTTTCCGTTAGGCGCCCAGGTTCTACCTTAGGCACCCAGTTTAGCGTCTGATGCCCCAGTTTTCCATGGGGAACCCGGTTTTAAGTCAGCTTTGGGGTTTTACGTCTGCTGCCCCTGAGTTCACATCAAGTGTCCCAGTTTTATGTCAGGTCCCAGATTCACGTCAGGTACCCGATAATAAGTCAGGTGACATGGTTTCACATCCGGTGCCGGGTTTAGTGTCAGGTGACCCAGCTTTCTGTCTTGTGCCCCAATATTTTTTTTTTTAAGTAAAGTAAAACTTTTATTACTTGCACCTTATGAGAATATGAAGATTAACATATGTAGAACCTACATACAACATATGTAGAACCCAATACAAACTAATGGAATTAGTAAATTATTTTAGCTAGGTAGGTTCCTGGATAGATCAATAAAAAATATATATATTTTTTCATATACCAACAACAAAAAAATTTTGCAAATGAGTTTTAAAGTGAATTCCATTGTACAGCATGAAAAAAAAAAACACTAAATACCTAAAGAAGCAGGTCACCCTTATTTGTGGAGGATGTGTTCTATGACACCCCCCAACCTTCCTCTCATGCCTGAAACAGGATAGTACTAGGCCTTGTATATAAAGTTTTCCATATACATACATACCTGTGATAAGGTTTAATTTATAAATTAGTCACAGAAAGAAATTAACAACAATAACTAATAATAAAATAGAACAGTTAAAACACTATTGCAAAACTCAGCAGTGGCCACAGGACTGGAAAAGGTCAATTTTCATTCCAATCCCAAAGAAAGGCAATGCCAAAGAATGCTCAAACTACTGCATAATTGTACTCATCTCACACGCTAGTAAAGTCATGCTCAAAATTCTCCAAGCCAGACTTCAGCAATATGTGAACCGTGAACTCCCTGATGTTCAAGCTGGTTTTAGAAAAGGCAGAGGAACCAGAGATCAAATTGCCAACATCTGCTGGATCATGGAAAAAGCAAGAGAGTTCCAGAAAAACATCCACTTCTGCTTTATTGACTATGCCAAAGCCTTTGACTGTGTGGATCACAATAAACTGTGGAAAATTCTGAAAGAGATGGGAATACC
>SJXQ01009807.1:103065-151975 GCA_006408695.1 Aepyceros melampus | reverse complement strand
ACGCTTACTCCTTGGAAGGAAAGTTATGACCAACGTGCTGCTGCTGCTGCTGCTGCTAAACCACATCAGTCATGTCCGACTCTGTGTGACTCCACAGACGCCAGCCCACCAGGCTCCCCCATCCCTAGGATTCTCCAGGCAAGAACACTGGAGTGGGTTGCCATTTCCTTCTCCAATGCATGAAAGTAAAAAGTGAAAGTAAAGTCGCTCAGTCACGTCCGACTCTTAGAGATCTCATGGACTGCAGCCTACCAGTCTCCTCCAACCATGGGATTTTCCAGGCAAGGGTACTGGAGTGGATTGCCATTTTCACTAAGAGCCATTAAAAATAAAATAGACAAGGCTTTCCTGGTGGCTCAGTGGTAAAGAAGCCGCCTGCCAATACAGGAAACACGGGTTCCATCTCTGACCCAGGAAGATCCCACATACCACAGAGCAACAAAGCCTGTGCACCGTAACAACTAAGCCCACACTCCAGAGCCCACAGACCCCAACTACTGAACCCTCACTTGCAACTTCTGAAGCCCACACACCCTGGAGCTTGCTTGCTGCAACTAGAGGAAAGCCCAAGCATCAGCGAAGACCCAGTGCAGCCATAAACAATTTTTTTTTAAAAATAGAGCTGACATGCAAGTTTTCTAAACCTTGGGACTTGACACTTTGGACTGGGTAATTCTCTGTTGGTGGCCAGAGGGGTTCTTGGGCATGGAGGGAGGTTTTCCAGCATCCCTGACTTCTACATATTACGTGCCAGGGGTATGCCTCCCTTCAGTTGTGACTCAAAACATTGCCAAGTGTCCTAGAGGGAGAGAGAAATCGCTCCCAATGGAGAACCACTGCAGTGGAGCCACTAGATGATACCTTTCAGCTCCAAATGTTTATAGGCAAAATGAAAGCAGAATACGGTGCCTAATGAGCCTGCCCCATCCTCCCAACCAACCCATGTCATGGTAGGTATCAGCCTCTTCTGTACCCAACTGTAAAGCTTGCAGAGCTGTTTGCCTCAATAACGTTCCCAGCCTGGACTGGAAGGACCGAAAACACCGACAGACCCTGTAAATAGATGGCAGGGTGTCCTGCACTATTAACATAGTTAAGAACCCCCATGAACAGCGCTTTTCTAAGCTATTATCTGGAGAGACACAGGAATTTTGAAGAGTTTCTCCACATGAAAGCACTTATCTGCACAGTCATAAAAGATAACCCATTAAGGTGGCAGGAAATCAAAACTGCAATAAATTTCAAAAGAGAAGAATGAGGAGGAAGGGGCCTAAAGGACTAGTAGAAAATCTCGGCTGACAGCATGCCCCATGCTAGAGGAGGGCTGGGCAGGCCGTGACCACACTGTGTAGAGTGCCCTGCTGCTGGTGCTGAGCAAGGAGACACTTAGGAAACTGTTGCAAACACATCGAGGGGGTCTAGACAGTACTGCTTAGACAAGGCCTTGTGCCATCATCCAAATCATGTTCAGACTAAGCTGAAAACGTGACAAAGAAAACCTCTGCATTGGATTCTGGCACTGAGAAAATTCTATTTGGAAGCTGTTAAACAGCTCATGAAATTAAAACTCACACCTGAACTAAAAGTCTCCATCTTCCTTTGTTTGTGCTAAAATTCTAGAGCATATCCCATAAAATATTTTAAGGCAAGAAACTTCAAAAACTCCAGGAAGTATGTTTAGTGAACATAAGAAATCACTGAGCTATAGATATTTATGGCAAGTAAAAATTGGCTTTTATTAGTTACTGTTTCTAAATAACACTCTTATAAACTCATTTTAATAGGGAATTGACATGACTCTCTACTTATTATCATACAAGGTTCCCTATTTTACTTCTCTGTTACATTAATACAGTTTAAAGAAAAAGGGGAATCCTAAATTTAAAAAAAAGACCAATTGTTTTCCTTTCTTTTCTGCAAGAATTTGATCACAGATTCCCCTTAAATAAGAAATATGGGGGCTTCCCTGGTGGCTCCGTGGTGAAAAGCCCCTCCTTGCCAACGCAGGCTTTGAGCCCTGGTCCAGGGAGACTCTATACGCCATGGAGCAACTAAGCCCGTGAGCCACGACTACTGAACCTGACTCTAGAGACCAGGAGCCACGACTGAAGCCCATGCGCCCTAGGGCCTGTGCTCCACAAGAGAATCCACCACAGTCAGAGGCCTGCACGCGGCAACTAGACAGGAGCCCCCACTTGCCACAACTGGAGAAAAGCCTGTGCGGCAGTGAGACCCAGCACAGCCAAGAATTTAAAAATAAATAAATAAATAAATTTTAAGTTTTTAAAAAGAATTTATCATTATCAAAAAAAAAAAAAAAAGCACACAGGAGTCAGATGCCTGAAGAAACCTCTTCCACCGTTTGCCAGCTACATGATGCTGTTAATTCGTTTAATATTACTGAGAACCAAGTTTCCAAGAGATTGGACATAACAATTATACACTATTCATGGGGTGGTTGTGAAAATAAAAAGAAACAACTTATGAGAAAAGGCTTTGCAGACCGTAAAGTTCAATCAAGGGCTCTTTTGTTGAATTAACATAAAACGTGTCCACAATGTGGTTTACATAAAATGTTCCATCATGCAGATAACCAAGAGGCCCAGTTTGAAGAAACTTCAGACAGGATTTTTCCAGACTTTAGACCCTGACTTCCCTTTCTTTAGAAAACTTGCAAATTCTTTCTCTGCCGTTTGATATGTAAACCCTTTTAAAGAGGAACTAAAGAGCCTCTTGATGAAAGTGAAAGAGGAGACTGAAGCAAAGTTGGCTTAAAGCTCAACATTCAGAAAACGAAGATCATGGCATCCAGTCCCATCACTTCATGGGAAATAGATGGGGAAACAGTGGAAACACTGTCAGACTTTATTTTGGGGGGCTCCAAAATCACTGCAGATGGTGACTGCAGCCATGAAATTAAAAGACGCTTACTCCTTGGAAGAAAAGTTATGACCAACCTAGATAGTGTATTCAAAAGCAGAGATATTACTTTGCCAACTAAGGTTCGTCTAGTCAAGGCTATGGTTTTTCCTGTGGTTATGTATGGATGTGAGAGTTGGACTATGAAGAAGGCTGAACACCGAAGAATTGATGCTTTTGAACTGGGTGTTGGAGAAGACTCTTGAGAGTCCCTTGGACTGCAAGGAGATCCAACCAGTCCATTCTGAAGGAGATCAACCCTGGGATTTCTTTGGAAGGAATGATGCTAAAGCTGAAGCTCCTGTACTTTGGCCACCTCATGCGAAGAGTTGACTCATTGGAAAAGAGTCTGATGCTGGGAGGGATTGGGGGCAGGAGGAGAAGGGGATGACTGAGGATGAGATGGCTGGATGGCATCACTGACTCGATACACATGAGTCTGAGTGAACTCCGGGAGTTGGTGATGGACAGAGAGGCCTGGCATGCTGCAATTCATGGGGTCGCAAAGAGTCGGACACAACTGAGCGACTGAACCAAACTGAACTGAACTGCTACTTATACCTTCCAGGAATGTCTTCCTCCAGGAACTGAGAGCCACCACTTTGAAAAGTTAACACCAAGGAAAAGAGCCCTTCAGTCTCCCAGTTTCTGTGATAGGGTAGGGGCCCAACTTCCAGGAGCACATTGCTCCAAGTTGTAAAACTACCTTCAGTCACTGAAGATAGGAGACAGTTTACTTTTCCTCTGAGAAAGATCCTTAGTAAATACAGGTGACCCCATTCCTTGGCTAGTCAAAACTCTCCCACCCTTTGTTTCAGCAAAGTTAAGTTCATTCAGACTTAAGATCTGGCCTTTCTTCTCTGTTGCAACAGCCTTGAAGAAAGTCTTCCTCACCTGTTAAATTTTGTCTTGTAGGATTTCTGTTTTGGCACATGTTTGCAAACCAAATGAAGATATCCTGGGATTTATTTGCAGCAAAACTTAAGAGCCTCCCCAGCTTCACCAGTGACAAATGGATTCTAGCTCTCCTTAGTCTCTAATACTGGAATGTCCTGGAGGCGAGGGACTGACCAAAAAACTGCCCATGTCTCACAATGGCCTGTCTATGTAACCACGTATTCAACATGTGAGTCAACATGTTATTACTGAATCAGCATACATATCAGAGTTTCACTTATCAGAAGCCAGAGCACTTGAAATACTACCAGGATGGTAGATCTGGTAATGTCAGGGGAAGCACACTGACTGAACCCGCCCACCCTGGCCAGGCACCATAGTAACCATTTGCATGAGATGTTCTATGACAGGAGATCCTGATAAGGAATACGGAACTAATAAGCCACCACCAACCGGAAGAGTTCAGGAAAGGTCTAAAGGAGACACCACGTGTCCATCCACTTCCCAGAATCCCTCTTGCTAGCATCCATCTTGGCTGAGCGATGTGTGCACCACCAGGAAAGACTCTGAATTAGAATGATTGGCCAAAGACCACCCGGAAACTAATCTCATCACCATAAAACCCGACATTGCTAGCCACGCAGCAGAGCAGTTCTCCTGGGTTCCTTACCCTACTGCTTTCCACCCGGGTGCCCTTTCCCAATAAAATCTCTTGCTTTGTCAGCACATGTGTCTCCTCAGACAATTCATTTCCGAATGTTAGACAAGAGCCCAGTTTCAGGCCCTGGAAGGGGTCCTTCTTCCTGCAACAGTAATGCTGCAAAGTAGATGGCAAGATAAACACATTTTTAAAGTACTTTATTGAGGTATGATTGACATACAAAAAGCTGTATGTATTTAATATAAATGACTTGGTGAGTTTGGAAATAAGTATGCACCCATGAAATCATTACCACAATCTATGCCTTAAACCTACCCATCACCTCCAAAAGTTTCCTCATACTCTCCTTACTTATCATCTTTTTGTGATAAGAACACTCAACATAAGATCTATCCTTTAGAAAATGTTTAAGTATATAATACAGTATTGTTAACTATAGCCACTATGCTATGCAATAGATATCTAAGACTTATTCATCTTGTATAACTGAATCTTTGTACCTTTTGACTGATACCTCCCTGTCTTCCCTAACTCCAGTCCCTAGCAACTGTGGTTCTGAGTCACTGCTTCTGTGATTTACATTCCTCTTGCAAGTGGTATGCAGCATTTTTCCTACTGTCTGACTTAGTTCACTTAGTATATAATGTCCTCCAGGTTCATCCACATTGTTGAAGTGGCAGGATTTCCTTCTTTTTTAAGCTTGAATAGCATTTCTTTTTAGGTGTTTGCCACATTTTCTTTGCCCATTCATCTGTAGATGGACATTTAGGTGGCTTCCATGTCTTGGCTACCGTGAATAATGCTACAGTGAATGTAAGAGTAAAGATCTCTATTTGAGATATTGATTTAATTTTCTTTCAATATATACCCAAAGTGGTTTGCTGGATCATAGGGTAGTTCTACTTTGTTTTGAGAAACTGCATACTGTTTTCACAGTGGCTGCCTCAGTTTACATTCCCAGCAGTAGTGCACAGAGGCTCCCTCTTCCTCTCACTCTCCCAACATGTGTCTTTTGGTTTTTGGTTGGTTTGGGTTTTATTTTGCTTTTGTTTTGAATAATAGCCATCCTGACAGGTGTGAAGTGATATCTCATTGTGGTTTTGATTTGCATTTTTTCCCAGATGACTGGTGATGTTAAGCATCTTTTCATATAACTGTTGGCCATTTGTATGTTTCTCCTTCAAAATCAATGCATTTCAGTGCAACTTTATAAAATGGTGGCTTTGGAGATGGATTGTACATGCATAAATATACAAATCTCAAGAAATAGCAACATCAGACATTTGTCAACATTAAACATAATTTAAACCTAGTTAATTTAGCTCTAAAACATTTTACTAAAAGATGCAGAAAAAACAGATACAGCACAGGTACAAGACAAATGAGCAGAGTACAGTCTCAGGAAGAAAAAGAGAAAATATAAAACTCTTAAATCCTTCCATAGTTCTCAAATACTTCTAGCATAAAGTAAAACACCTTAGCATATCAAAAAATTTGGCCAAATCTGGACAAGATCAAATTTCTCCTCTTTCTTTCTTTGCATTTGCTCCTCTACCCCTTATACTCAGTGTCTTCTTGTGAATGGAGAGGAACTTCCCCCCACATGTCAGACCCTGAAACAGCTAAATCTAGTACTAAGTGAATCGAGTGAAGTCGCTCAGTCATGTCCGACTCTTTGCAACCCCATGGACTGAGCCTACCACACTCCTCCAGCCATGGGATTTTCCAGGCAAGAGTACTGGAGTGGATTGCCATTTCCTTCTCCAGAGGACCTTTCCAACCCAGGGATCGAACCCAGGTCTTTTGCATTGTAGGCAGACGCTTTACCATCTGAGCCACAAGGGAAGTCCAAATCTAGTACTATGATCATCTAAAACCTTTGTTTACACAAGAGGGCTTGCAAATGGGTCACATAATCACTGTGTCACATCCAAACCCAAAAGCCCTATGGAATCGCTTCCATCTCAATGTGACTAGGACTCTGCATTTTTCAAAGCAAGTTCATCTATTGTCTTTACCATCACTAGCAGCAAGTTAAGTATTATTATTAAGTCCACTTTATTTGTGAGAAGTGTGATGTTGATTGAGTTTATTTCTTACAACTTTATGAGGTATAATTAATATATAAAAACCACATATTTAATATGTACAGTTAGATGCAGAAAGAGTGTCAATTTCTTTCTCATGTGTCAAGACAGCACTTAGGAAAGGCCTTCAGCCCATTTCTTTGTGGAATAATCAGATCCCATGCATAAGCGCATGCATGCTCAGTTGTGTCCAGCTCTTTGCAACACCATGGACTGTAGCCCGCCAGGCTCCTCTGTCCGTGGGATTTCCCAGGCAAGAATACTAGAGTGAGTTGCCATTTCTTTCTCCAGGGGCTCTTCCCAACCCAGAAATCAAACTTGCATCTCCTGTGTCTCCAGCATTGGCAGGTGGATTCTTTACCTCTGAGCCACTTGGGAACCAATCAGATCCCAGGAGTGATAAAAAGTGATCTCTGATTCTGTATGTTCCCAGAAGGGTGCTGGGACTGAAATGCATACAAAGGGATAAAAGATGGACATAACATCACCAGACAACCAATAGGGTTAACCTGAGTTTTTACCGTATTCCCCAGAGCAGCAGGTAAACACATAACATAGACTTAGAATGACAGGTGCTTCTCTGTACAGTCACAGGGACATAAAGTCCAGCGGGGCACACTGGTCTCCTGGATCCAGATTCCTGAAAACACCTGCCTGCCTATGGAGTGCCTCACCACATACAGGCAGTGTCACTATCTAAGGTCACAGAAACTGCCCCTCCAGAAGAAAGAATACTCCTGAATCTCCAAATTGGTAATGCCATCACCAGCTGTTAAATCCTTTATTCTTCATCTACACTAAAGGGATTTGTGTCCTTTGCCTGTCTCTTGATATTTCACTGTCAATCATCTTCTCCCTTGTGAAAAACAGGCAGAGAATCAAAAAACAAACAAATAGTAGATTTGGTAGTTCAGAAATTCCAATTACCCTTCTGCTGTCTCCTTAATATGTAAAGGAATCCTATAATATAAACTTTATAAATCACAGAACTGATCCCAGAGTTTATAATCAGAAAATAATAAATGCTTTAAGGTTGCTGAGGCAGTTCTTTTTCTGATTAGGATGTAGAACAGTACAAAACACCATCATCCCCATGGTAACAATAAGGGGGAAAAAACTACTTTTCGATAAAGCTATCAAAGAGTGGTGGCAATAAAAAAAGGAAGCATTAATGAGCTATTAATATGTTCCAGAGAGAGACAAGCAAAGAGCTGAATACACTTATATCTTTGGCAGCAAATCCAATCTGACTTTGCAAATTCCAAGCAAAGTTGCCATAGATAGAAGAGGAAGTGATTAGGAGACACCAGCCAGGTTTTAAGTGTGAGGGCAGGCAAGAGAAAGAAAAATCTATAATAGCTCAAATATAAAAAGAATGGTTCAGGCCAACATATCTCCAATCTTCTACCCCCTAGGAATTTTTACAAGTAAGTAGCAGAGATAATTATGAGGACAGAGCTAAAAGACAGAAAAAAAATTGATCATTTCAATGGTGTTCAGACCCCAGGACATTGTAAAACCCGAAGCCATAAGTAAATCATAACTAAGCTAAAAATCAAATCATTTCAAGCTCAAATTTGGGAAGATCAAAAGGATTGATTTGTCCCTTAGTTAGGAACACTGGGGATTTCCCTATCTTGCCTTTTGTAAAAAATGCTGTGATGAACATAGGTGTGCACATATCTTAACAAATTTGTTTCATATCTTTGGTTAAATATCCAGAACTAGAATAGCTGGATCATTTGATAGTTCGATCCTTAATTTTTTGAGGATTCTCCATACTGTTTTCCATAGTGGCTGCACCAATTTACATTCCCACCAACAGTGTTTCCTTTTCTCCACATCTCTCCAACACTTATGATTTCTTTCCTTTTCAATGACAGCCATTCTAAGGGGTGTGACATGATATCTCATTGTAGTTTTGATTTATATTTCCCTTAATTAGTGATGTTGAACATCTTTTCATATGCTTGTTGGCCATCTCTATGTTTTCTTTGGAAGAGTGCTTATTCAACTCCTCTGCCCATTTTTTAATAGGTTGTTTGAATTCATGTTGTATGAGTTACTTATATATTTTGGATATTAACCCCTTATCAGAGACATGATTTGCAAATATATTCTCCCAGTCAGTAGGTTGTCTTTTTCATCTTATTAATGGTTTCCTTTGCTGCGCAGAAACTTTTTCATTTGATTAGTTATCACTTGTTTATTTTTGCTTTTATTTCCCTTGACTAAGGAGACATGTGCCAAAAAATATTGCTAAGACCCATGTCAAAGAGCATACTGCCTATGTTTTCTTCTAGGAGTTTCATGGTAAGCATACAACCTAAGCGCTCATCAAAGAATGAACAGATAGAGATGTGATACATGTATATATAACATATGCCATTTTTACCCAGTGTTACTTCAGTTAGCCTGGAGGAGGACATGGCAACCCACTCCAGTATTCTTGGCTGGAGAACCCCACGGACAGAGGAGCCTGGCAGGCTATAGTCTATGGGGTTGCAAAGAGTCAGACAAGTCTGAGTGACTAACACACACACACTTCAGTTAGAGAGTAGAACATGCAATATTTAGTAGAAGATTGAATAAAGTATACAGGTAACCTTTATTAAGCAATAAATAAATGTCAATCACTGTGTTTTGCTCCTGCATTTCATCTTTGCAACAGCATATGAGGAAAATGCTATTACTTTCCCAATTTGCAGATGAAGTGCCTGAGGCTTCGTACAGTTGCCAAACTAGGAAAAGTCAAAATTCCCATTTGTCATCACTCCTGACTAGGTAATCATTCATCGTGTTAACGCTACATGTTCTCCATCTACTTCATTCTTGAAGCACTATTGTGAGGTTGCAATAGCTGACATGGTAAAACCAAGGACCCTAAGAAGTGAAATAACTTGCCCGGAGTCACAAGCCAGCCACTGGCATTGCCAGTAACATAAAGCAGGTGTGCCTGCTATTAACCAGCAAATGCCATGGCTTTTATATCATCCCTGGCTTTATATCAGCAGGAGGCAGTACTTTCATGTGAAGCCCTAGCAGACACTATAACTCCAGGCTTCCACTGCACTGCTTATAAAATGCCCAGATAAGATAAGAGATATTTATGAAGGGTTATTTGAAGGAAATGAGCCCATCCATTTCTTTATAATCTAGAGCTAAAGCCTGATCATCAGAACATTGCAGGTTCAGAACATATTATCCTGGCCTGCTGCAAAATTGCTTTTCCTGAGTTCAACGTTCTGTCCTCGGTGCTTACTGAGGGATGAGTCAAAAAAACATTCCACGAATCCCATAAATGTGTTTGCAACAGAGAAGCCATAAGAGGACATTTTTACCTTGCCTCCCTTACTCTCCTATTGATAAGGTGAAGCTCCCCGTGAGAACTATCCTTTAAAATCAGATACTGGGTGAAACTTAACATTTCTTGAGAATTTTCCTTAGCATTTATTTTATTTTTTATTTTAAAAAACACTGAAATAGTGCTTACCTTGTGCCAGCCACTGCTTTAAATGCTCCACTAATACTGTCACATTCGATTTACTCCTCATAACATGCCTATATGAGGAAGTTACTTCTATCATTCTTATTAAGCTAATGAAGAAACAGAGGCACAGGGTGATTACTAAACCTGCCCAAGGTCATACAGTTAATAAGTACTTGTTTTTTTTCTTCACTTAAATTTGAAAACAATGTGGACATACAGATGGCTAACAAACACATGAAAAGATGTTCAACATCACTCATTATCAGAGAAATGCCAATCAAACCCACAACGAGGTACCATTTCACACCAGTCAGAATGGCTGCGATCCAAAAGTCTACAAGAAATAAATGCTGGAGAGGGTGTAGAGAAAAGGGAACCCTCTTACACTGTTGGTGGGAATGCAAACTAGTACAGCCACTATGGAGAAAAGCGTGGAGATTCCTTTAAAAACTGGAAATAGAACTGCCTTATGATCCAGCAATCCCACTGCTGGGCATATACATCAAGGAAACCAGAATTGAAAGGGACACGTGTACCCCAACGTTCATCACAGCACTGTTTATAATAGCTAGGACATGGAAGCAACCTAGATGTCCATCAGCAGATGAATGGATAAGAAAGCTGTGGTACATATACACAATGGAGTATTTCTCAGCCATTAAAAGGAATATATTTGAATCCGTTCTAATGAGGTGGATGAAACTGGAGCCGATTATACAGAGTGAAGTAAGCCAGAAAGAAAAACACCAATACAGTATACTAATGCATATACATGGAATTTAGAAAGATGGTAATGATAACCCTGTATGCGAGATAGCAAAAGAGATACAGATGTATAGAACAGTCTTTTGGACTCTGTGGGAGAGGGAGAGGGTGGGATGATTTGGGAGAATGGCATTGAAACATGTATAATATCATGTAAGAAATGAATCGCCAGTCTAGGTTCGATGCAGGATACAGGATGCTTGGGGCTGGTGCACTGGGATGACCCAGAGGGATGGTATGGGGAGAGAGATGGGAGGGGGGTTCAGGATTGGAACACGTGTACACCTGTGGCAGATTCATGTTGATGTATGGCAAAACCAATACAATACTGTAAAGTAAAAAAATGAAATAAAATAAAAATAAAACAAATGTGTTTGCTTTCTTACCGGGTTTGCTAGGAGGTTTGGAAGCAGAATTTTTACCCAACCCTAGAATTTTTGTAGGATACTTTACCTGTAAACTGCATTTTGTCTTCCTTTGAAGGTTTTTTTTTTTTAATTGATTTGGCTGCACTGGGTCTTAGTTGCGGCATGCAGGATCTAGTTCCCTGAGCAGGGGTCAAAGCCAGGCGCCGATTGGGATTGTAGAGTCTTAGCCACTGGGCCACCAGGGAAGTCCCTGTTTTGAAGTTCTGATATTGTATTGTATTGCATTTTCTTTGTTCCCGGATGGATAGATATATGAATAAAAATAACAATGGAGACAAAGACTGAGATCTAGATAAAACTACAGTTAACATGGGCAATTCCTATATGTGAAGACAAGCTCTTTGTAACATTAGAGCAAGGGGAAAGAATCATTTCTGTATTTGATTAGTTTAATATGAATTCAAATTAAATGAAATTCTGAAACAAAGATATGAAGGAAATTCAAATAAGAAACTAAACATGTTTAGGCAAAAGGGAGGAGGATGGCCATTTTTAATATGAAAGAAAAAGACAGTGTTAGTTACTCAGTCCTCTCTGGCTGTTTCCGACCCCAAGGACTGTAGCCCACCAGTTTCCTCTGACCATAGAATTCTCTAGGCAGGAATACCGGAGTAGGTAGCCATTCCCTTCTCCAGGGGATCATTTCAATCCAGTGATTGAACCCAGGTCTCCTGCACTGCAGGCAGATTCTTTACATTCTCAGCCACTGGGCTATATAATTTTTAACATATAATAATAATTTTCTAATGCACAAATTCAATGGGTTCAGGAGAAAAGGTAAAAAAACATACAGGAGTTTGTCATTGTGCTGCCCAGAGTTTATAGTTTTTTAAAGCAATTTTTCTTTACAGGGTCCAGAAAAGCAATAAATTTAACAAGGCACAGAAAAGCAATCAGGAGCCCAAGCATAAAGACCACATACTAGAACACAGTGACACTAAGAAATATCTGTTCTTATCTTTTGTTGCAAATAAGATCCTTCAGAGACAACAGATTTTCCTTTATAATCACTCACAGCCAATTCCAAATTTATACAGAGGTGAGAGTTTAGCTCTCAGCAGAACCAAAGCTCCTTCACATCGAGAAGTAGTTTTCAACTTTGTCTCTATGATATTCCTTTGTCTGAAAAGGGACAAGAAGAACTATTCCCATGGGCAATTGGATGGTGTCTGTGAAAAGAAACACCCATTTATTTGCATGCTCTTTCTTTATCAAGTTACTTACTTACTCAGTGATCATTCTTCCAGGAAGCATGCTAAAGATACCACCAACATCATTATCTCAGCAGAGAAACTGAGAAGCCAGCTGAACATTTCTTGGACCAAAAGTATTACGTTCTATAGGCAACAGTCTCCCCTGCGCGTGGGAAGCAGTGGGAAACTGCGTCATTTCTCTGTGCTGCATTCACAAATACCACAGGCTCTGTGGCTTCAACAGAGAAGTTTTTCTCGCAACTTTGGAGGCCAGAAGTCCGAAATCACGGTGTCAGCAGGGTTCACTCTGCTGAGGCCCCTCTCCTTGGCTTGCAGACGCCACCTTCTCCCTGTGTCGTCACAGGGGCTTCCCTCTATATGTGTCTGTGTCCTACTTTCTGCTGCTTTTGTTGGGAATGACCTCATTTTAACTTAATTACCTCTTTTAAAACCCCCATCTCAGGACTTCCCTGGCAATTCAGCAGTTAGGACTTCACCTTCCAATGCAGGAGTGTGGGTTTGATCCCTGATCAGGAAGTGGAGATCCCACCATGCTTGTAGCCAAAAAATAAAAAACAATAGAACAGAAGCAATATTGTAACAAATTCAATAAAGACTTTTTAAATGGTCTATTAAAAAGCAAAGACTTCACTTTGCTTACAAAGGTCCATATAGTCCAAGTTATGGTTTTTCCATTAGTCATGTACACATGTGAGGGTTACACGATAAAAAAGGCTGAGCACCAAAGAACTAATGCTTTAGAACTGTGGCGCTGGAGACGATCCTTGAGAGTCCCTTGAACAGCAAGGAGATCAAAGCAGTCAATCCTGAAGGAAATCAACCCTGAATATTCATTGGAAGAATGGATGCTAAAGCTGAAGTTCAAGAATTTTGCCATCTGAAGCAAAGAGCCGATTCACTGGAAAAGATGCTGGGAAAGATTGAGGGCAAAAGGAGAAGAGGGTGGCAGAGGATAAGATGGTTAGATAGCATCACTGACTCACTGGACATGAGTTTGAGCAAACTCTGGGAGATAGTGAAGGACAGGGAAGCTTGGTGTGCTGTAGTCCATGGGGCTGCAGAGTCAGACATGATCCCACAACTGAACAACAACAAATTTAAAAAAAAATCTCCAAATATAGTCACATTCTGAGGTATTAGGAGATTAAAGACTTCAACACATAAGAGTTTTAGGAGACTTCAACACATGAGAATTCAGCTAAGACCATCTGGAAGCTCAGGCTTCCTCATGTCTCTACCAGGTTCTGAGCAGACTCTATTTTGCAGCCAAGAGATCAATCACAGCAG
This sequence comes from Aepyceros melampus, assembly GCA_006408695.1. Lineage (NCBI taxonomy): Eukaryota > Metazoa > Chordata > Mammalia > Artiodactyla > Bovidae > Aepyceros > Aepyceros melampus. Next base: position 138,227 of record SJXQ01009807.1, on the reverse strand, counting down.
CCCCCATTTCTCAGAAGCCACATGAATGACTTTAAAAATTGATGATTTTCTGCCAAGAGCCAGAAGATCTAAGGGAGAGAAAGATTTTGACCACAAAATAAAGATCTCAGTTTTCTTAACTCTTCCATGACATAAATATGAGTTGAGAACATCCCCTAAACTAGAAAATCAAAATCGTAGGAATAAAAGTGACATTTTAAATTTGAGGCCCCAACAAGGTACAAAGAGAGTGCTCAAAGGAAAATGGAACAGGAGTTGAAAACTGAGAACAGGGAGCCACTACTCCTTGGGAAAACTTAAATTGTGTCCTCTCTCTGTTTCAACACAGAACTTCCCATGACAACGCCCTCATCAAATCAAAGAATCGAAATAAAATTGGAAAGGACAGCTTACAGCTGAATCTATGCAGATCTCCTCACAGAGAAGATGCTGGACAGGCTGTCAATGTCATTTATGAGTAAAACAAAAGGAGGCTCACCAGCCTTCCTATGTTCCCTGTGCACTCTGAACAATCCAGGGCTCCTTGCTGTTTGCACAGTTTGAGTCAAACAGCTCAGCCTCCTGAAATATGAGCCCTAGATACATTTCATCAAAGCCAATCTTTCTATGGATATCCTTAGCCGGTTAGAGCGGGAGAGGATATTTATTACACTCACCAAATCCAGTGTCCTCCAGGTAGCCCATGTGATGTGACCAGCTTTCTCAGAAGAGGGTTTGTAGTCAAAAAGTTTGCAGAATGCAAACTTTACATGGTCCATGGTTTGTTGTTTTCTGAACCCTACATACTTCTCAGAGCCTCACTGTTACTAAACTGTATAGTTTCATACATTTTTATAATATTAATAGAACATATAATAAGTATTATATAAACTTTAACATTTATCATATTAAATTTTATGCATATAATATATAATGTGATCTATTCATACATAGGTATTATATGTGAAAGTGTTAGTCGCTCAATCACGTCTGACTCTTTGCAACCCATGGACTGTAGCACGCCAGGCTCCTCAGTCCATGGAATTCTCCAGGCAAGAATACTGGAGTGGGTTGCCATTTCCTACTCCAGGGGATCTTCCCAACCCAGGGATCATATCCAGGTCTCCTGCATCACAGGTAGGTTCTTTACTGTCTGAGCCACCAGGGAAGCCCCAGCTATTATATGCATAAATTTTACTATTTTAGTTTGAATACACTGTGGAGTATAAAGTTTTTTTTACAACTTTCTTGACTTTCCAAATCAAGAAAGGAGTACGTAAAGGCTATTTATTGTCATCCTGCTTATTTAACTTATAGGCAGAGTACATCATGTGAAATGCCAGGCTGGATGAAGCACGATCTGCAATCAAGATTGCCAGGAGAAATATCAATCACCTCAGATATGCAGATGACACCACACTTATGGCACAAAGCAAAGAAGAACTAAAGAGCCTCTTGATGAAAGTGAAAGAGGAGAGTGAAAAAGCTGGCTTAAAACTCAACATTCAGAAAACTAAGATCATGGCATTTGGTCCCATCAGTTCATGGCAAATAGATGGGGAAATTGGTGGAAACAATGACAGATTTTATTTTGGGGGGCTCCAAAAATCACTGCAGATGGTGACTACAGCCATGAAATTAAAGACACTTGCTCCTTGGAAGGAAAGTTATGACCAATCTAGACAGCACATTAAAAAGCAGAGACATTACTTTGCCAACAAAGGTCTGTCTAGTCAAAGCTATGGTTTTTCCAGTGGTCATGTATGGATGTGAGAACTGGACCATAAAGAAAGCTGAGCACTGAAGTATTGATGCTTTTGAAATGTGGTACTGGAGAAGACTCTTGAGAGTCCCTTGAACTGCAAGGAGATCCAGCCAGTCAATCCTAAAGAAGATTAGTCCTGAATATTCATTGGAAGGACTGATGCTGAAGCTGAAACTCCAATACTTTGGCCACCTGATGCGAAGAACTGACTCATTGGAAAAGACCCTGATGCTGGGAAAGACTGAAGGCGGGAGGAGAAGGGGATGACAGAGGATGAGATGGTTGGATGGCATCACTGATTGAATGGACATGAGTTTGAGTAAACTCCGGGAGTTGGCAATGGACAGGGAGGCCTGGCATGTTGCAGTCCATGGTGTTGCTAAGAGTTGGACACGACTGGGCGACTGAACTGAACTGACCCCAGAAGCACTGTTACAGAGACAGTTCTTAGAGGACCTTGAGAAATGAAGATGTAGTCCAATTGCCTCATTTAACAGATTAAGAAACAAAGAACACAAGATTGATGCCACTTTCCCAGGGCAGTGCCAAGATCAGGACATAAATATCCCAATTCCCAATGTCCTTTCTTCTATGTCACTGAACTTTTTCCTAGTGAATACTGATCTATGGACTTAGACAGAAGGCCTCTGCAGATAATCATTCAAGAAATCTGAATCTTTGAGTTTGAATGTAACTTCTGACACAATGATGTATTTAATCCTCATATAAAATATACCAAATACTATACAAAATTTTGGATTTGGCCTACGAATGGAGTATTCAAATAAAGAAAAGAATTCTTATGAATTGAATATATTTAAATTCTCACATCAACAAAACTCTTCCACAGGTTAACAGAGTCTGGTCAATACGTATTATCATGAACATTAGCTCACAAAGTGTAAGCAAAAACATGGACAAAGGAAACCTTTAGAAACACCAAATTCTAGCTGTCTCCTTGTTTTATGACCACTTATGAAAAACACAATTTCAACTTCATTTTTCCTTTCTGTAAGAATAGGAGTACCAAAGCAATTATCCTTCAACTAAAAAAACTTTTTAAAAGCAATAAAAAGAATGAAAATGCTTGAATAAATAGGTATTTTCAACTTCTTAAAAAAAAAAAAAAGAAGTACCAGCTACATACAGGATGGCCCATTAAACTGAATCTTAGAAAAACAAGTACATTTTTAATATAAGAAGCTCTCAAATGTTTCATAAGATATACTTACACTATATTTTTTCTCTATATCAGGCAATTCTGCCTATGAAGAATACTCACTCTTGGTGAAAAGGCCTTCAGGAAAGTAACAGATAAATATGTCATTAGAAAGTGAAAGTTGAGACTTCCCTGGTGGTCCAGTGGCTAAGAATTTGTGCTCCCAATCCAGGAGACCTAGGTTCAATCCCTGGTCACAGAACTAGATCCTGCATGCCAAAACTAAGACAGCGCAGCCAAATAAATATATAAGAAAGTATAGCTTGATAGTAAGTAAAAGCCAGAAAAGGCTTATTATCATTCAATAACTGAAGCTCATTCTGAGATTTAAACTCAACCATCAGAGATGAGAGACTAAGGGAAAATTTACGGATGAAGTTACATTTCCTACATTCCTGATGTAAGCCTCAATGAAAACTACCAAAAGCCAACCTGTGTTTTAAAATGGAAGTCTGTATCTATGTCAGAGCTAACAAAAATTTTAAGAACTATTCCGTACATAACCCATGTATGGATTAGTTTCTTTGTGTGTGTGTGAATAAAACTGTTCAATATGTGTCTGCTCCAGACTGTGTTGTCAGTCCTAAGCTCCAAGCCTGGCATATGTTAGCATTCAGGAAACTTGTGAATAGATGAATGAATGAACAGTCAATTCCCACCTCATTTTCACATTGGCACCACTGACCAACATTAGGGAAAGAAACTAAAATGTTTTCATGACCCAGACTGGTAAGGTAAGAGGTGTGCTGCTGGGGAAATTCACTAACAGTCCAGGGATTAGGACTCCATACTTCCAGTGCTGCGGGCCCAGGCTCAGTCCCTGGCTAGGGAACTAAGATCTTACAAGCTGAACAGCGTAGTGAAAAGAAAAAGAGAGAGAGAGAGATGTCCTGCTGGAATATATTAAGGAATGGTAGAACACGCAGCAAACTACACAGTGCTTGCCTCTCACCTGTGTGCAAACTCTGGTCAAGATAAGCAATACAGAGGGAAGAAAAGAGATGGAGCTGAACAAAACAATTAATAAAAGCTGACCAAGTGTACTAAGAATCCAAAATTGAAAAGACCCTGAAATCTCATCACCACCACTGAGGGACAGGCCCGCCTTGAAAGGGGTGAAATGAACTCATGGGGATGAACAACAGTTAAAACTCTATTGCTAAAATACACTGGAGATGAGTAGCATCTCATTCCAGAAAGATACTTATTTATCTGTTTATGAACTATTTTTTTTCTCTACTGAGTAATTAAAGATATAAACCTTACAGGTATTAAAGAATTATATCATTCAAGATGGACTTTAGTGTCCCAAGGGAAAAAAAACACCTTCCTTTGAGAAAGTGATAAATTCCAAATATGAGAAGGCCATGATGACAGTTAATCGCATGCTTAAGTCCAAAGCCAGATTTCAGTGTTCCTGGGCCAGATTTATCAAGAATCAGACCTTCTTTGAGAACTTGACTTGATAATTCACTGCTGATTTAGCTCCCTACTGCGTTCCTGAATTAGAAAAATGAGAGACCCAGCGCAAGGTAACCAAGTGTAGGGATATCCTTAATCCATCCTGCCAGTGTACATCTCTGTCTTGTTTATTCTTCCTGGAAGCAGAAGCCAAGTCATGGGTAGGCCTGTGATGGGTAGAGAGGGATGGAGCAGAAGCAGGTAGGAAGAGCCTTCAGTCTATGGTACAGAACAACAGCTGTGAAAAGAAAGAAGGCAGGCAATTGGGTAGGAAGAGCCTTATTCCACAACAGTTTTGAGAAACTTCAACCAGACCGATGGTTGATTAAAAGTTGCAAGGCAAAGGAATCTTGTGTTAAGCAAAACTGTGCCAATACCAGTAGTCTCCATCATGTCGGGTCTTGACTGAAAGCACCCAGGAGAAGCCTGGTCTCAGCATGAGGGCAATGGAGTAACCGGACTGCTGGCAGCTGGTGCTGTCCATCAGCTACACTCTCAGCTGCAGGTCCTCTTGATGGAGAGCTTCGCTGTGTACTTCCATGGCCACTGTGTCATCACAGACATATGCCAAAGTGGCGCGGGGACTCTGGATCAAATCATATTGTATGCTGAGACATCTCAAATGTGACAAGATGTTAATGAAAACTTTGTAAAATGTATTAACTGAGGCACTGCTTTCTGAAACAGACCATGCAAAACATAATTTACCACTTGCTACATGATTCAGTGTCTTTGCTTATAAGATTAATTATTAGACCCTCAGGTTATAACAATAATGTCCTCAGGAACCCCTGGTGTGCATTAGCTCTTCTGCTAAGTGGTGTAAGTCTAGTTATTAGGCTGGTAACACTTTTGTCATTTTATAGTTTCATAATCCCCCCATCGGATGACCATCTGTCACTGCTTTATTTATTTTGGGCTGTGCTGGGTCTTCGCTGCCACACATGGGCTTTCTCTAGTTGCAGTGTGGGCTTTCTCTAGTTGCAGTGAGCAGAGCTCCTCTTCATGGCAGTGCACCGGCTTCCATTGTGGTGGCTTCTCTTGCTGTGGAGCAGAGGTTCTAGGCACACAGGCTTCAGGAGCTGCGGTGCACGGCTCGGTGGTGAGGGTGCACGGGCTTAGTTGCTCCGTGGTGTGTGCCTGGACCAGGGATGGAATCTGTGTCCCCTACACTGGCGAGAGGATTCCAATCCACCATACCACCAGGGAAGACCTGCCACCGCTTTCCACTGGTAAACGTTCCCACCTCCACAAGTCCTCCCTGTTTATGGTGCATTTTTGGTAAAAAATGTTCAATTTAATATAAAAATAGAAAAAATGGTATGAATGAGATTCCCAGATAATCACCAGCTTCCACAACTATTAACACTTGACTAATCTTATTTCGTTTATACTCCACCCATTTTCCCCCTCCTCTAAAATATTCAGAAGCAAATCCCCAGACATCACATTATTTGATTGTAAATATTTTGGTATATATTCACTGTAAATATATATTTATATGCATTTATATCTTTATAATATATTTTATATATTAATACAGTAGATAATAAATTTCCAAATGTATATACTGTAAATATTTCAGTATATAGTTTTTAAAACATAACATCATTATTTCAAAAGAACCATACTACCATTGTCAAGACATTTTAATAATAATTACTTACCATCAAATATCCGAATATTCATATTTCTCCAATTGGTTCATAAATTTTACATGTGCTTTTTCAACAAGGAGCCAAATTAGATCCACACATTGCTATTAACTGACATACCTTTTTTAATCTACATTTCCCCTCCCTCTCTTTTCCCTCTCCTTCTGTTGGTAACATACTTGTTGAATATAACAAGCTGCTTTTCCTGTAGCACTTCCACCTCATGATTTTGCTGATTTTATCTCTGTGAAGGCACTTTAAGGTATTATTCATTCCTCCTGTATTTCTTGTAAAAGGATCTACATCCTTGAGTAGATCTTCTAATAGACTTACTGTAAAAATATGTTTTATTTATATGTTTATAACATAAATGCATATAAATATAAAATATATATTTATAGTAAATATATCAGAGAAGGCAATGGCACCCCACTCCAGTAGTCTTGCCTGGAAAATCCCATGGATGGAGGAGCCTGGTGGGCTGCCATCCATGGGGTCGTGAAGAGTCAGACACGACTGAGCGACTTCACTTTCACTTTTCACTTTTATACACTGGAGAAGGAAATGGCAACCCACTCCAGTAGTCTTGCCTGGAGAATCCCAGGGGCGGGGGAGCCTGATGGGCTGTCGTCTATGGGGTCGCACAGAGTCGACACGACTGAAGTGACTTAGCAGCAGTAAATATATGCCATGGTATATATTGGTAGGCTCTCAGGGAAAATATTCCAAACTTCTTGACAGTCTCTCAGTTTGGTTTTAGACTTTGTACTTGAATGGAGTGTAGCTGAGTATAATACACCTTCCTCACTATTTTCCTTTTGCTACTTTCTGCAAATCACAAATTTGGATAGTAATTACCAGAATCAGGCTTTCCAACCTGAGTATGTCTAGGTTTAGTCTTTTGGAGAGGAATCATACTACAGAGACACCTGATTGAGAGAGAACAAAATTCCGATTCTCTCATTCACTCTTACCTTTTACAAACCACTCAAATATAAATTATTCTAACTCCTCATCTGTAAATCAAGGAAATAAGAACTAAGGTTTTCTCCTGTTTCAACAAAGTCACATGAACAAAGACCATATGTGTTTCTCAAAAAAAATTATTTCTAAGAATGAATTCATTCACGAACTATAATCTGATCCCATCTTGGGTGAGAAAAACTCCATGTTTAATGAATTCAGGTAACCACTACCACTACTGCCACTGAATCTTAGGAACTACAAACAGAAAAGACAAAAGTTTAATGTTGAAAGCAATAATACAATTGAGAGTAATTTTTATTGTTTATAGTAAATTTGCTAAAGATGTACATTATTTTACCAAGCAATTTTATCACTAAAAGCTAATAAAATATTTTTACCTGCGAATATATATATATTTTTAATCTTGAGATTCAGTTAACATTCATTTATTGAAATATGATTGACAAAAATATATATATTTAAATAGTATGTGATTTTTTTGAAGATGTAAAACATTATGATTTAATATACATGTATAGTGACATGATTATGATAATCAAGTTAACACACATTAATTTACACACATAGTTATCTTTGTGTGTGTGTAGTATGAACATTTAAGATCTACCATCTTAGCAACTTAAAGCATACAATATTGCCAAGTATAAATGCTGTACATTAGATTCCAGAATTTATTCATCTTAAAATGAAAAATTTGTACCCTTTGACAAACAACTTCCCATTCCCTCCCACCCCTAGACCCTGGCAGCCACCATTCTCCTCTCTGAGTGCTATGAGTTCACATTCTCAGATTGCACACAGTGAGAACAGGCAGTCTGTCTTTCTGTGTCTGATGCATCCCACTGAACATAATGTCCTCCAGGTCCATCCAAGTCACCACAAATGTCAAGAATTCTTTATTTTATTGCTGAATAACATTCCACTGTAGATACATTTTCTTAATCCATTTATCCACTGATAGAAATGTAGGTAGTTTTCATATCTTGGCTATTGTGAATAATGCTGGAAGGAACATGAGGATGCAGATACCTCTTTAAGATACAGATTTCATTTCCTTTGGGTATATATCCAGAAGTGGGATTGCTAGATTATATGGTAGTTATATTTTTAATTCTTTTAAGAACTTCTGTACTGTTTTCCATAATGGCTGTACCAATTTACATTCCTACCAACATGTATGAGGATTTCCTGTTCTCCAAACTCCAGCCAGTGTTTGTTATCTCTTGTCTTTATAACCATCTTAACATCTTTGACGGAGAAGGCAATGGCACCCCACTCCAGTACTCTCACCTGGAAAATCCCATAGATGGAGGACCCTGGAAGGCTGCAGTCCATGGGGTCGCGAAGAGTCGGACATGACTGAGAGACTTCCCTTTCACTTTTCACTTTCATGCATTGGAGAAGGAAATGGCAACCCACTCCAGTGTTCTTGCCTGGAGAATCCCAGGAACAGCGGAGCCTGGTGGGCTGCCGTTTATGGGGTCACACAGAGTCAGACATGACTGAAGCGACTTAGTTTAACATATTTGAGGTAATGTCTCACTATGGTTTTGATTTGCATTTACATGATGAATAGTAATAAGCACTTTTTCATATACCTGTTTGTCATTTGTATGTCTTCTTAGGAAAAATGTCTATTCAGGTCTTCTGCCTGTTTTCTAATCAGGTTACTTGGTTTTTACTATTGAGCTGTATGAGTACCTTGTATTCTTGGATATTAACCTCCTACTGGATAGATGTTTGCAAATATTTTTCTCCCGTTCCACAGGTTGCTTTTTCATTTTGTTGACTATTTCTTTTGCTGTACAGAAGTTTGTTGTAGACTCACTGCTGATTTTTGTTACTTGTAGTTTTGATGTCATATCCAAAACATTGTTGCCAACACCAGTGTCAAAGGGCTTTTCCCCATGCTTTCACCTAGGGGTTTTATGCTTTCATGTCCTACATTTTAGTTCTTAATCTATTTTGAGTTAATTTTGTGAGTGGTGTAAGATGAGGGTCCAATTTCATTTTTTTGCATATGAATATTCAGTTTTCTCAACACAATTTATTGAAGAGACTATTCTTCCTCCATTGAGTATTCTTGGCTCCCCTGTTAATTATGAGTTGACTATGTATGTTTGGCAAAAGGGTTGGACACAACTTAGTGACTTAACAACAAAGCATGTGTGTGGGTTGATTTCTGGGCTCTTGATTCTGTTCCATTAGTCTGTACCTGAGGAACAGGCAGGCACCGCTCCTGCAGGATCAGGTAACAAATGGTGTTGGCGGCAGGGCCAAGGCCAAAGAAGGATGTAATCATATTCACAGAGAAAGGAGCTGTTTCTGGGACTAGCTAGGATGATGTCTGGCAGTTAAGCAGCCTGGGCCATGGGTTTGCCTTCTCAAAACAGCCCTCATTGGTCTTTTTGCTTCAGTGGTATTGAACAGTCTCCTACCTAGATTCCAAATCCTCCACTAAGGCACTATTGCCCAAGATGGCTGCAAATTATGATTGCTAAGCAGAAATACAAATGGGAGACTCACGCCATCTTGCTGACATTATTCTGTAAAAATATTATTTGCTAAAATTTTGATTTCACCTTTTAGAATTAGGTTGTGTGTATGTGTGCCTTTCTGCCTGATTTAACATCTGTCCAGGTTTTACCCAAAGAAATCCTTTCAGGGCATGTTTATAAGAGATTCTAATCAAAATTTAAATAAGCATTCTTCATTAGTGAAACCAAGAACTGTTTCTTAACTTTTCTAAAACTTCTAACACAACTAAAACTTATATATACCAGAAAACAGAAACCTCTGCAGACTAGCATCATCTAAAGCAAATCTTTGAAGATGAGGGTAGGGCAACAACTGGGTAATGAACCATACAGAGCTGGCTTTGAGAGGCACTCCATTTGAAAAGAGCATTGTCAAGCTGACAGAAGCATTTGTCTCGATAAATATTCTTCTTCATTCCTAAGGCATTCAACCATGAGAAGGTGAGCACAGACAGCAGTCTAAAAGTCTCTAATGAATACTTGCAACACCCAGGCTGAAAGATTCTTGATCTATCTGCCCCTTATGAAAAATGGCAAGAACTGGAGATGGGGATTAAAAATGAGGGAGGCTTCCACTTCCAACCATGATGGGCCAGTGTGCAGCAAAAATGAACCTCTCACCAAGAAAATCTTTAAAAGATGAATAAAATACAGAAAACATCAAGTTGCAGATATCAGAGAGCTACCAAGGCAGCCAGAACTCAAGGAACGTGTTACTGGAGAGAAACGAAGCCCAGAAGTGACCTTAACATTTTGGGCCCCTTTTCCTTCAGACATTTGATAATTTGTGTGATACAAAGCCCAGAGGGTTTTTTAATCCAAAATAAGGAGGGCATATGCCCCCAATTTTAATCCAAAATAAGGAGGGCATATGCCCCCAATTTATGTAATGATGCCAACCTAACTTTCACATTAAAATCTGAACAGGACATTGCAAAAAAAGTCTAGTATTCATCATGAACGTGATTGCAAAATTTATTTCAATATGCCATGAATATGTTAAAAATGTAATACATTTCAAGCTGTTGAAATTTATTCCAGGAATGCAACATTGTTCCCATGGCCAAAGAAAGAAACAAAGAAAGAAGGGAGGGAAAGAAGGAAGGATGGAAGAAGAGGGAGGGAGAAAGAAAAGAAAGGAAAAAGGGAGGGAGGGGAAAAGTCAAACAATTCACTACACTAGAAGAAGAAAAGAAAAAAGAAAGATCTCAATAGTGTCAGAAAAAGCACTTGAAAAAATTCATTATAGAATGAATAGAAGAATCTGACATTAGTTTGATATTGAGATTCATAATCTACAAAAATACCTACAACAAACATCATGTTTAACACCAAAATGTTGAAACCTCATCTCTTATGATCAGGAATATGATAAGAACCCTCTATCACCTCGTCTCCTCCACACTGTAGTCTAGGTCCTTGGCTGTGCACAGAGGTAAGTAAAACAACAACCAAAGCATAAAAATGGAAAAGTAAATATTCCTGTGACTGGGCACAGACCATACAGTTGTTTATCTGGCATATCCAAACATATTCCACAGAAAAACTATTAAAATGAATAAGTGAATCTAGAAAAATTGCTCATTAAAGTCAGAAAGAAAAACTCTCATTATTATCTACCAGGAAGAAGTAGAAAATGAGTTTTTTAAGTGATAGTTATAAAAGCATAAAGAATACTTACAGATTACCCTAACAAAATATATACAATACTTCACAAAAAACTGAAGACATTATTGAGAGAAAACTGTAAAAGAGCTAAACAAATAGGACAATATTCATGGATTTTATATATTAGAGAGATAATAATCATTTCTAAACTGATATATTCATTCAATACAATCCAAAAGAAAATCCCAGCTGTATTTTTATATTGTGTAAATTGAAAACTGATATTAAAATACGTATGTGAATTTAAAGTCCACAGATACTGAAGACAATTTTTAAAGTAAACAAAGTTGAAGGATTCACATTACTAGGTATTAAGACTTGTTATAGGGAGGGAGGTTCAAGAAGAAGGAGACATATGTATATCTATGGCTGATTCCTGCTGATGAAGGACAGGAAGCAACACAATAGTGTAAAGCAATTATCTTTCAATTAAAAATAAATTTTAAAAAAGAATTCCTATTAAAAAAAGACTTCTTATAGGAAGCGATGATCAAGAGGGAGGGGACAGATGTATACCTATGGCTGATTCATGTGGATGTATGGCAGAAACCATCACAGTATTGTAAAGTACTATCCTCCAATTAAAAATAGAATTTTTTAAAAGATATATAAAACTATAGTAATTAAGTGTGTGATATCATAAGCGAAACGAATTGCCAGTCCAGGTTTGATGCAGGATGCAGGATGCTAGGGACTGATGCACGGGGATAATCCAGAGAGAGGGTGTGGGGCGGGAGGGTGGAGGTGGGGGTCGGGATTGGGAGTTCATGTACACTCATGGCTAATTCATGTCAATGTGTAACAAAACGAATACAGTATTGTAAAGCAAAACAAACTAAAAAATAAAAATTAATTTTAAAAAAAAATAAAATAAAATTCCTGGAAAAAAAAAAAAAGACAATGTGGCATGACACAAAGATAGAAAAATATTCCAATTAAATGGAAAAGAGTTCAAAAGCATAGCTATATAATTGGTAAATATGTGGGAACACTTCAATGAAGTGCTAGAAAGAAAGGTCCTTTCAATACAAGGAAACATATCACTTGGATTTCAACATGGAAAAATTATTCTCAACCCCTCCTCATACAATACACAAAAGCCTTCTAGAAGTCTTAAAGATCTAAACACTAAAGGCAAAATGATACAGCTTTTATGATAAAAACATAGGGGAAATATACTGATGAGCTTGGAATTACTGCCACAAATTACTCTTATCTAGAATGTTTATATGTCAGTGTGTGTACATAAGCTATACAAAAAGACAGACAATGCAAAAGAAAAAGTTAACATACACTTTACCTCCCTCTCCCCCTCAAAAAAGATATCCAAATGGCAAATAAACAAATGAATACGTTAAAACCTCATCAGTTCAGTTCAGTTGCTCAGTCATGTCCGACTCTTTGCGACCCCATGAACTGCAACATGCCAGGCCTCCCTGTCCATCACCAACTCCCAGAGTCCACCCAAACCCATGTCCATTGAGTCGGTAATGACATCCAACCATCTCATCCTCCATTGTCCCCTTCTCCTCCTGCCCCCAATCCCTCCCAGCATCAGAGTCTTTTCCAATGAGTCAGCTCTTCACATCAGGTGGCCAAAGTATTGCAGTTTCAGCTTCAGCATCAATCAGTCCTACCAATGAACACCCAGGACTGATCTTTAGGATGAACTGGTCAGATCTCCTTGCTGTCCAAGGAACTCTCAAGAGTCTTCTCCAACACCACAGTTCAAAAGCATCAATTCTTTGGCGCTCAGCTTTCTTTATAGTCCAACTCTCACATCCATACATGACCACTGGAAAAACCATAGCCTTGACTAGACAGACCTTTGTTGACAAAGTAATATTTCTGCTTTTCAATAGGCTGTTTAGGTTTCATCAAGAATATACAAATGAAAATTAAAACCACAATGATATACCACTGTACACAAACTGGAAGAGCTAGAAATGAACAATACAAAAAATACTAGCATTCCTAAAGCTCTGGTGAGGATGTGAACAACTGGAGATAGCATGAATCGCAGGAGTGTCAATTGGCACAAACACACAGGAAAACTCTTAGGCACTGCTGATAAATGAAAACTACTTTGTGTGTGTTGCAGGACTGAACAAATGAGAAAATGTAAAGCAAAACAAACTAAAAAATAAAAATTAATTTTAAAAAAAAATAAAATAAAATTCCTGGAAAAAAAAAAAAAGACAATGTGGCATGACACAAAGATAGAAAAATATTCCAATTAAATGGAAAAGAGTTCAAAAGCATAGCTATATAATTGGTAAATATGTGGGAACACTTCAATGAAGTGCTAGAAAGAAAGGTCCTTTCAATACAAGGAAACATATCACTTGGATTTCAACATGGAAAAATTATTCTCAACCCCTCCTCATACAATACACAAAAGCCTTCTAGAAGTCTTAAAGATCTAAACACTAAAGGCAAAATGATACAGCTTTTATGATAAAAACATAGGGGAAATATACTGATGAGCTTGGAATTACTGCCACAAATTACTCTTATCTAGAATGTTTATATGTCAGTGTGTGTACATAAGCTATACAAAAAGACAGACAATGCAAAAGAAAAAGTTAACATACACTTTACCTCCCTCTCCCCCTCAAAAAAGATATCCAAATGGCAAATAAACAAATGAATACGTTAAAACCTCATCAGTTCAGTTCAGTTGCTCAGTCATGTCCGACTCTTTGCGACCCCATGAACTGCAACATGCCAGGCCTCCCTGTCCATCACCAACTCCCAGAGTCCACCCAAACCCATGTCCATTGAGTCGGTAATGACATCCAACCATCTCATCCTCCATTGTCCCCTTCTCCTCCTGCCCCCAATCCCTCCCAGCATCAGAGTCTTTTCCAATGAGTCAGCTCTTCACATCAGGTGGCCAAAGTATTGCAGTTTCAGCTTCAGCATCAATCAGTCCTACCAATGAACACCCAGGACTGATCTTTAGGATGAACTGGTCAGATCTCCTTGCTGTCCAAGGAACTCTCAAGAGTCTTCTCCAACACCACAGTTCAAAAGCATCAATTCTTTGGCGCTCAGCTTTCTTATAGTCCAACTCTCACATCCATACATGACCACTGGAAAAACCATAGCCTTGACTAGACAGACCTTTGTTGACAAAGTAATATTTCTGCTTTTCAATAGGCTGTTTAGGTTTCATCAAGAATATACAAATGAAAATTAAAACCACAATGATATACCACTGTACACAAACTGGAAGAGCTAGAAATGAACAATACAAAAAATACTAGCATTCCTAAAGCTCTGGTGAGGATGTGAACAACTGGAGATAGCATGAATCGCAGGAGTGTCAATTGGCACAAACACACAGGAAAACTCTTAGGCACTGCTGATAAATGAAAACTACTTTGTGTGTGTTGCAGGACTGAACAAATGAGAAAATACATAGATATTATTGTGAGTCCAGTTTCTTGCTATAGAACAGGTACTGAACGAGCAAAGTCAAAGGACGCTATTGAATGCACTGCAATTAGAAGCAACAGAAAAATATGACTTCAGCTGTTTCTAGTGAAGGACCCAAAGCCAGTGACACCCCAGAAGGACTGGATTCCAGGCCTTGGTTTCTAAATGCCACTCCTCTCTCTTGGGAAAATTGTGGGGTCATCACCAGACGAGCCTGAAACACCTCAGCATCAGGCAAGAATCATGATTGGATGCTTAAGGTAAATTGGGGGAAAGATTTGGGGAAAAAAATAAGAACATTTACAAAGCATTTGAGTATCTTCCAATACTTTTTAGCTAATTACAAAATAAAATAAATTTATAGTGGAAAAAATAGGTAGCAACTTAACCAAGTAATCAAAATGAGGATCACAAAGAGGCAAAACATCAACAGAAAGATGCAGATGTAATTGTGTCAGGGCACATAACACTCACGTGGCATTCAATCCCAAGCCTCAATCCGTTCATAAGGAAATATCAAAGACACCCAAACTGAGGAATATTCTAGAAAATATCTGGCCAGTAATTTTCATGAAAGACCAAGGAAGGCTGAGGAACTCTTCTTGATCAAAAGAGACTACGGAGACATGACAATTAAATGTAATTGAGATCCTGAACTGGATCCTTTATTATAAAAATAGCTTTAAGAAGGATATTATGGAACAATTGATATACTTGGAATATGACCTATAGAATAGGCAGCAGTATTATTTGATGCTAAGTTCCCTGAATTTGATAACTCTATTGTGGTTAGCAAGTAAATATCTTTGCATACAACCTTCTTTCAAATGATTCAAAAAATATAATGTATATAAAATATTGAACATAGACATAAATATTAAATGGATGATTTCTTCACAGAAAAAATATTTGTTCATATAAGAAATTTCTTTCGTTTCAGTTACTGTTTTCTCTGACCCAATTTACTTCTTTCATTTAATTTTAATTATTGCTTTTTCTGACTTTCTTTAATGCTTTCTTTCAAATTTTTCATTCAAATCTATTCTCCCTCGGGACCATTCTAATTTATTAGCCATTTCTGACATCATCTGAGCCAACTCTAATGGACACTTCTTGTTTTCGTCCATTTTTGTTCTTAATTTTTGAATATCCCATTTTAGGTGTTTTCTTTTAAAATTCTCCATGCTATTTTGGGGTGCTATGGCACAGTTTTATTCTGCTTCAGGGGAGATTTTTGCTGGCAATTTTTGTCAACTGAGATGTGTTGATTCTCAATTTCTGTTTTCTTCTTCCACTAATTTTGAATGGAGTTGGTCTCATTTTCATTTGTTCTAGGCATTTCATGTAAAAAGTTCCTACAACAGTCCCTCTCTGTCAATGTAATGAGTTGCACTTTCCTCAATGATTAATATGTTTTTGGTGGTAATGAATGAGGGAGAGAGACAGTTGATGTATCTTTTCAGCTTGGGTAAATTTCCCCATTTACCAGTACTTTGGCCACCACAAGAAAAGCCAGCTCATTGGAAAAGACCCTGATGCTGGGAAAGATGGAAAGCAGGAGGAGAAGGGGTCAACAGAGGATGAGGTAGTTAGATAGCATCATTGACTCAGTGGACATGAGTTTGAGCCAACTCCAGGAGATAGTGAAGGACAGGGAAGCTTGGTGGCTACAGTCCATTGCAAAGACATTTTGCAAAGAGGTTGCAAAGAGTAGGGCCACCAGGGATTAAGTAAAGAGTAGGGCACAACTTAGCAAATGAACAACAAAAACCACCTCTCTTTGCAGTGCACTGTAAAAACAGTCAAAGACACTACTCTTAACTATAAATGATTTTTACATACATATTAAATAATTAATCTGAAATCAAAGATGGCTTAACTTCAAAAGTCTTTAATCATTAATTACATGAAGAAGTCAATTTAATAAATGATTTGGAAATATCCCAGTTGACAAAATAAAAAGTCAACCACAAAGCCTGGAACGTGGCACAGTGCCTGACACAGTGTGCCCCACACATAGGTGTCACATAAAAAAATCAATATGTTAAGAAAGAAACATCACCTCCTTGCTCAGAACCTTCTAACCGCTTCTCATCTCATCGCAAATGAAATCAAAGGGTCTTAAAATGGCCTGCGAAGTCCCCTCTGTCTCATTTCTCACTCCTGGACCTGTGGTACTCATATCTGACCTCCCTGTGGTTCCTAGAATGTTCCATGTGCACCAGGGCTATGGTGCTTCCTTTTCTCTATACCTTGGGTTTTCTTCACCCGGATCCCTGCCTAGTTTTCTCCCTCTCAGGTCTGTACTCGAACGCCAGCTCTTCAGAAAACCTCCCTTCACCACTCTCTTTCCGTTTTCAACCTTTCATCCACACATCCTTCCCTGCTTTTTTCTCCTTTGCCTTTATCATCATTTAACGCATTATAATTCCCCATTTTCATCTGTTTTATTCCTTGTCTCTCAACACCAGATCACCCTTGAATATTGAGAGAATATAAACCTCATGAAGGCAATGATTTAAGCCTGCATGTTTCACTCGGATCCCAGAGCATTATGCCCTCTTATAATGGCTACACACATGAAAGAATTAATAAGTAAAAGGAGAGATGAACAAATGACAACTGGAAGGCTGAGTCTGGAGAGCTGGAGAGGAGCCAGATGATGAGCTTATGGGATGTAGACCTTGCCTAAATGCAATAATAAGTCACCAGATACTCTCAGCGGAAAACGTTAAGAAAAAATGTATACTATTTTATAATTTGTAACAAGAGTGAGAACTAGGAGGAACGGGGAGTGGGCAGCAGCCCAACGTCGTCGGAGCCTCCAGTCAAGATGATGGCCGCAGAGCTAGAGTGAAATAAGGAATTGTCACACTGGTGTGATGCCATGGAGGCCAACAGGAGAGATTGGTTCAAAGATGAGGAAATAGTGCCGGGCTGTTGCCCGAACATGGAGGGAGTGTGGACTAAAGCAGTCTCGTTGCATTTAAGGGCACAGAAGTCCTCACTTTCCTCAGCAGAAGGAGAAACTTCAAGGCTACTCACAGAAGACACAGTCTCAGGAAACCAAGCTGAGAATACCTGGGAAATCGATACTGCACATAAGTTGGCTTTGAGAAGAGATGGCAATGGTTTTTAAATCAAAAGTATATTGATCCTCCTCTGTCCACATGGAGGTTGGAAGGAAATGGCTGGCATATCAAATCCTATTCCCTTCTCATGCCATCTTACAAACAACCCTCAGTCCAGTTCCACTCTTGATTCTCCACAGAATGCCCTTGAGAAATAGGAAGTAGGTTAACCTTCCCTAAGTCACTCATTCTACTGTTAACCCTAGCTTTCTGCACTAATGCCCTGAAATCCTAAGTAAATCCTCTAGACCACAGCCTATTTTGGGACCATAATCTCTTCTCATCACAGGATCAAACCAACTATCTCTTCAAATACAGCCAGGTTTTGTTTTGCCTTCTTAGTACATTGAATATAGAAGTTGACATCAGAGTCTAAAAGGGTAATTGTATGTGATTATATTTCTCTAACACTAATTTCAAAAGCCCACATAAACCATAATTTGCTGTGTCTTTGCAGATGTTATCTTGTGTGGTTTATAATCCATTAATTGTTATGTTGCTCAAATGTTCTTATAAATTTTCTGGGTCTGCCTACATACCTCATTTGAAAGTTACTCTCAGGTATACTTTTTATAACCTAGTCATCTTCTTGAGTTCCAAAGTTACTAGTTTTTAAGAAAATGAAAGAAGAAAATCTGCAATAAACAATGGTAGAGGTGCTTTTGGAGAAGACAATGGCACCCCACTCCAGTACTCTTGCCTGGAAAATCCCATGGATGGAGGAGCCTGGTAGGCTGCAGTCCATGGGGTCGCTAACAGTCAGACATGACTGAGTGACCTCACTTTCACTTTTCACTTTCATGCACTGGAGAAGGAAATGACAACACACTCCAGTGTTCTTGCCTAGAGAGTCCCAGGGACGGGGGAGCCTGGTGGGCTGACGTCTATGGGGTCTCACAGAGTAGGACACGACTGAAGCGACTTAGCAGTAGTAGCAGAGGAGCTTTACCTCTACCATTGATCCCTATACTTTCATATTTTACTTTCCTTGCCCACATTTTATGCTGTATTTCTTGCTTCCCAATTGTGCCATGTTGAGAAGCTGAACGTTAATTAATTTGTCTCCCAATTAGAAAGCTCAATCACCGGAAGACATTTCCAATATCTACAATACTTAAATCATATTTTAATTAAATGAGAATAACATGTATGTCTTTTTTCTATCTTCTTCACTCCTGTGCCTGTCACATATTAGGCACTTAATGAATATATGGTGTTATGAGTAAATGAGTGAATAAAAGCATTTCACAAACCTTTGTCAGAATGTGCAGTGGTCTGAATATGTTGATATTAAAAAGGAAAGGAAATTACTCTGTGCATTTAGAGGTGTGGGATTTGTTAGTGCTCTCCTAGAGAAGTTTCTGAGATGATGGAAATGTTCTACATGGTGTTGTTCAATTTGGTGTCCATTAGCCCCCATCTATGGGGTCGCACAGAGTCAGACACTGAAGCGACTGAAGTGACTTAGCAGCAGCAGCAGCAGCCTATGACCAAGCTAGACAGCATATTAAAAAGCAGAGACATTACTTTGCCAACAAAGGTCCGTCTAGTCAAAGCTATCATTTTTCCAGTGGTCACGTATGGATGTAAGAGTTGGACCAAAAGAAGGTTGAGTACTGAAGAATTGATGCTTTTGAACTGTGGTGTCAGAGAAGATTCTTGAGAGTCCCTTAGGCTGCAAGGAGATCCAACCAGTCCATCCTAAAGGAAATCAGTCCTGAATATTCATTGGAAGGACTGATGCTGAAGCTGAAACTCCAATACTTTGGCCACCTGATGCGAAGAACTGACTCATTGGAAAATACCCTGATGCTGGGAAATATTGAAGGCAGGAGGACAAGGGGACAACAGAGGATGAGATGGTTGGATGGCATCGCCATCTCAATGGACGTGAGTTTGAGTAAGCTCTGGGAGTTGGTGATGGGCAGGGAGGCCTGGCGTGCTGCAGTTCATGGGGTCGCAAAGAGTCAGACACGACTGAGCAACTGAACTGAACTGAACTGAGCCACATTCTGCTACTGAGCATTTGAGATGTGACTAGTCTGAAAAACTAAATCTTAATCTAATTTAATTTGCACTAATTGAAAGAGCCCCGTGTGGCTACCACAGTGGACAATGAGGCTTTAAGTGAATCACACCACGCCCAGTGCCGTCCTTTTGAAGACTAGCAGCATATTCTTGCTGTGTGCATGCTTGTGCTCAGTGACTTCATTCGTGCCTGACTCTTTGTGACCCTGTGCACTGTAGCCCGCCAGGCTCCTCTGTCCATGGGATTCTCCAGGCAAGAATACTTGAGTGCGTTGCCATGCCCTCCTCCAGGGGATCTTCACAACCCAGGAATCAAACCTGTGTCTCTTAAGTCTTCTGCATTGGCACATGTGTTCTTTACCACCTGGGAAGCCCCATATTCTTGATAGGCCCCTACAGTGTCAGAAATAAATTAATTCAGACACCAGTGTGAGGTGTTCAGCGTCAGCCTGAGGCAGTAATGTTGGAGAAATACACTAACCACTACCACCCACTCCAAACACACATACACACACTTCCACCTCCATCATCTATACCTTCCCCTCAGAATTTACCGTGTTCAAAAGATAATGTTTCTGCAAGCCCTGGAACTGAGCTTACTACTTTCAGTATATCCATTTCTCAGAGGGCCTGGCAGAGTCACCACTGAAGTGAATGCATATACAGCAATGCATTTATGCTGTTTTTTCATTTAGGTACAATTACATCTATGTAGCACAATACCAAATATCACACATACATAGACACGACCATGATTAGGGTTTTCTCATATCCCAGTTTAACCTGGGCAATAAATATTCAGGTTAAACTTACTATCCCAGTGTCCCCATTTGGATTCTCATCCTTTGATTCTCAAAAGTATCACTGTTTGAACTCTATCAAATCCCCGTTCTTTATCAACTCTCCAGAGACATATATATATAAATATAATTGCTACATTTTGGAATAGCCAACTTATTATTACTATGATTATTATTAAATTCTCCTTCTTGGTCTGATCATTTTAAATGTACATTAGAGGTATTTCTTGATTAACTACAGTATTTTCTGATTAAGTAAAAGAAAATAATGTTGAAATATAAGAGCCATTCAGTTTCCATAAAAATTGAAGACTTGACTCAAGTCATAATTAAAAAGGAATTATGTACAAAATTAACACTGAATGGTGAAATTAAACCCTTGTTGCCACCCCATGCTGTTGCAAAGAACACTAAAACAAGTTGAGAAACCACTTCAAAACCAGGCATGGTGTGCTTACACTTGAGGCCACCCCTAAATCTGCCCATGGCCAAGTTACCTGGCAGATCAGACCAGAATTAGAATTCTTGTGTTGAACATTATTCAAGCTAATTTGAAATGTAATTGCATAATCACATCAATATAGTCAAAGAAATGCGGTTTTTACTGACAAGGTATAATCATTTTCTAATTACCAATTAAGAACCCTCCACAGTTTATTAGAAATGGAGAATTACAGTATATGAATTAACCCAGTTGCCCTCTGGAAGTCCTCGGGTGACAGAAATATAAATAATTCACTGTGAAACTCTGGCTGTAATTAGTATCCTGAAACCAAAATTCATGCCCCCATGCTTTCTACCCTCTCATCTTCAATACAATTAAATTTATTTAATCCAAGTTCCAAGGGAGAATAATATTGATCCTAGTGGCTCTGATCAGTGTGTTTGTTGTAACTGCCAGTGAGGGGCCAACTTTTGTAAATACTAGTTGCTCAAAAATGGTCCATTTGCACCGTGAAATTTAAAATACAGCTAAGAGTTCCTAAGTAACCAATTAAAATAGTTGCCTAAATGCATATGATGCCTGAATGCTGGATGAACAGTCAGAACACCTGGATTCTAGCCTGAACTTCCCTCTCAAATTGTCTGAACCCCCACGTTCCTCATGTACAGAATCAGCACAATTACCCCGAACTACGTATCACACAAGGTTAGAAGGGCTCAAACAAAGGAAATAAAGTGTGTGGAAGTGCTCTATAAAATGAGTCTCACTATACACATGCAATCAAATATTTTAAGGTATTCTTTAAATAGAACTATAGTGATTGCGGGACTTCCCTGGTGGCTCAAACGGTAAAGCGTCTGTCTACAGTGCGGGAGACCTGGGTTCGAGCCCTGGGTTGGGAAGATCCTCTGGAGAAGGAAATGGCAATCCACTCCAGTACTGTTGCCTGGAAAATCCCATGGACAGAGGAGCCTGGTATGCTAGTCTATGGGGTCGCAGAGAGTCAGACACGACTGAGCGACTTCACTTCATAGTGATTGCAGTCCTTCTCTAGCAATCAGCATGCTCAATGAAACTGGCAAGTATCCCTTGCTAGCCTGAGGGGTCTCTGTTTCCTCAGCCCAAGAAAGCTCTTCGAGAGACCTGTCTCTGCCTTTGGAGTTTCCAGTCCAGCCCTCCACCTCCCACCTCTAAGAGTGTCAACAGTTGCTCCCCAAAATCTTGCTGGAAAGATCAGCTTTGTGTTTTCTTTATTCCCTATGTACCTCAATACAACAGGACATTTTGGTCTACCTCTCAAAACATTTTGACCAAGGCCCCTTGCTGCCATTATATGCTCAGATCAGTGCAAATTTCCATGGGAAAAATCCCTGCCATAGTTATTGCTATTGCAGCCCTGCATGACCAGGAAAGGCTGCTGGTTACTCTCTCCCGCAAAATAGGATTGCTGTCTGTGTAGGTTCCCAGGTCACACTCAGAATCAGGAAATGACCCTCCCTCAAATTTAAAAGAAAAAAAAAGCTGGAGATCACTACCTCACTTCTCCTTGGAATTTTGGTTCCTCTAATCCCTGTGCCCCGACAACTCTCTGATATTTTCAACCAAAAAAATGTATTTTTTAAGGCTTTTTTTCCCTGATATACACCTGTCTGCTGTGTTCTGTTACATCATTCCTGGGGGTGGAAGTCATATCAAGATCTTTTAAACTTTGTACCAATAAATTTTGCACACATCCTTTAAGTAAGTTTTAAAAATTAAACCTCAATTTTACTTAAATCTTGAGGCTCCAATTTTCTAATGTATGGTATATTTAACCTTGAATCCTAATTGATGGTTTTTTCAGAAAATGATATTATTTCAACAGATTCTCTAGCACAGGTACAAGGAAATTGACACCAGAAGTGTTTGGCATCAGCACTGTTACATCACATGGAATGGCCACTCATGGGATCACTTATAAGGTTCTTTTTGATCTTGACTTAGAAAAAATATTAATCATAGGATTATATTGAGATTATATGATATCTTTTCCATAGAAGTGAAAATAAAATCGAACACATTGCTTATGCATTATTAAGTATTGTGTGGTAATTCCCTCCATACATCTAATAAAGAAATATATATACAGAGAGGTAGAGTAAATCGCCCAAGAGTACAGAGTTACCTGATAGAAAGGTTTCAAAATAAATTCACCCAGATTTCAAGGTTGTCCTTCTTAGAGGACTGACTCCTACCTCTATCTGATGGCAATAAATGTCCCTCCCCCCAAAACTGATAATTCAATCCTTCTAGTGTGAATAAGTAATGGCAATAAATGTCCCTCCCCCCAAAACTGATAATTCAATCCTTCTAGTGTGAATAAGTAATGGATTTTGGTCGTCCTATCAAATTATTAATTTTAAAACTCTAAGTACAACAACAAAAGAGACGGTAAGAAATGTTTGAACTTAGTAGCAAGTCAGATGAGTTAAAACCCGGAAACCACATGAACACTCTCTAAGGTGCTAAAGCACTTCCCACCAATTGAGAATGATGAAAAATGCACCAATTCATAAATAATTACTAATACATAGAATCCCTCCTCTTTAATGTTGGGAGCATATCTGAAGAGGGCATAGGTGAATCCGTGTGGGATGCCCGTGGGCAGAGCCACAAAGGAACCTCAAGGAGCTACAGACCCGCAGGGAGCCAATGGCACACTTAAACAGCCTCAAGTGCTGCTCTCAGTACAGCTAGTTCTTGAGCGAGATAAAATAAATTCCAGGTCATGATAAAAATAAATAAATAATGCTCTTCACTTTGTATTGTCTAGAAACTTGCTTGTGGAAATATCACAAAAGAAAACAAGATAACACAGGCTTTAATTCCAGCTCTGTCAATAGCTAATTGGGTGAATGTCACCAAGTCTGGATTTTCCTTTTTTTTTTTTTTTTTTTGGGTTTGTTTTTTTGTTTGTAAACTAGGAATCATGTACACATTTCCTACTTGCTGTGTGAGATGCAGAGGAGAGCAAATCTGAAACAACTTGTCAGCTCCATACCACCACCTATAAATAACACATTAATATAGGAGAAACGCGTTACTTTTATAGAATTGTACGCCTCTCCAAAACCAAGCCACTTTCATTTGTGATTTTTTTCCTCCTCTGTACTGCAAATGTACAAGTAGGAATAAAATCAAACGGAACACAGAGATTTTTAATGGGGTTGGTCCCTCCTGCCAGCTCCTCTTCCTGGCGAAGAGAGAGCTCCCCTGGCTAACACCTGGATTTAAACATTTCACGAATAGCAGAATAACTTGTTTGTAGGTGACTACATCAGCTATGCGGACCAACACCTACTCGAGAGGGATGTGGCTGCTTTATGTTACCACCAAATGTAACCAAAGTCCTTAAACAGAAACCACAGTTAGTCTCTGTTGGAATAACAAAGGGACATCGAATACTGAGAAGATAAAAGAGAGCTGAGGTAGTTGGCAGCTAAAAATAGATCCTGCTTCATTGCAAATCTGTGCAAAACAAAGCGGCACAAAGGTAAGAATGCTGAAAGACACTCCCGCAGTAGCAGCCCAGGGGTTGGGGTGAGGGGCCAATGTAGCTTTACTTTTCGGTTCTGCTAACAACTGGCATGAATTACCTCAGGACAGAGTTCAAACCATAACAACCTAGCACTTTCCCTCTCCAAGTGGACTATTGAAGTTTTACTGAAAACCTTACCTGTTCGTCGCATGCTAGTTTATTCTGCCTTTAGAGTCTCAGACAGACCCAGAAGTGAGACCAAAAAAATTTTTTTTCTTCAGGAAAATTACTGTGATATTAGGCAAGAAGATAAAAAGTCAATTCATATGACTATATGCTTATTTGTGATTATCAAAATAAAGTGAAAATGGTTTATTTCTGAGGCAGACATTCTCTGATATTTTATTCTCCAAGCCTTATAAATTAGAATCAGCCATCTGGGTTTGGTGTCAGAGTTTGTGTGTGTAACTTCCTGGTGGGAGAACTTAACTTGTGAAGCTCATCTTTCCAACACAGACCTTGATGCCCACAGGGCTTGTGAGGGTGCCAGGCTGAGCTGTGACTTGGAGGCCAGTCACCCCCGAGCCTCCCAAACTTGAAGTGGCACTTTGTGTGAATGAAAAATAAATGCTTGCTCTTTTAGGTCACTGGAATTTGGGGACTGCCTAGCTTTTCAGCTGCTTCTTAAGGGGGTCACCACTAAAATCCTTAAAATCTTATTCTTAGTATAGCCTTGGCTTAGGGAATAAGAAGTCAGGAAAATTATATTACAAGCTGGTAAGATGGCAAGCCATGTTATAAAATAGCAAATTATTTGGTAAACAGTCATGTCTGACAATTTTTGAGACAGATCATGTACCTCATCTTATTGTAGCTCTACAGAAAGTAATTGGAAAACAGAATACTAAAAGCACGAGTTAGTTATTACTGGATGCATTTGACAAGTGCTGTAAGAGATTAGCTCAGAAAAGAATTTCCATTTGTAAGCAGGAATAAAAGAGAATAGAGAGAGTCCAAAAACTCTCTGGTTTGCACGTCAGGAGACGCAGCAGCCCCTCATCCCTAGCTGGTGAAAGGTAAGAGTATAAAGCCTTTGTTCCCTCATTTTGGCCTTATGTAGTTTTCCCACATACTGACCAAACACAGCATCTGTCATCGTGGATCATTCCCTCAAAACGCCTCCTTCACTTGGCCTCACCTTGCTTTCTTGCTTTTCCTCCCTGCTCACTGATCAATCAATTATTCAGTTCCCTTTATGGTTCTTCTCCATCTCCTCGACCTCTGGACTCTGCAGGGCCATCAGACTGCCCACAGGCATTTTCCACATCCGTGTGTACACTCGCTTCTTGGAGACCTCAAGGCTTTCTGTTCCACATGTGCACGGACAATTTCTAGCTTCTGCCCCAAATTCTAGCTGTCTATTGACATTTCTGCTTGGGTTGCAAAGAGACCTCTCAAACTTTCTGTGTCAGAACTGGATACATCCCCCACAAATAAAGACATGCCTCATCCCCCAAACTGCTCTTTCAACAGGCCTCCAATCTGAGCAAGTAGAAATCCCATCTGTCCACTT
The DNA here is from genome assembly GCA_006408695.1 of Aepyceros melampus. NCBI lineage: Eukaryota > Metazoa > Chordata > Mammalia > Artiodactyla > Bovidae > Aepyceros > Aepyceros melampus. The sequence goes on along the minus strand of SJXQ01009807.1, from coordinate 112,021 downwards.
TCAGTGCTATAAACCTCGGTGCCTGCTTGCCTTCCCTCTCTCACAGCCTGCATCCAATCCATTAGCAACCTAATTAGATCTGTTTTTCCAAGCACATCAAGAGGCCGACCCCTTCTCACCACCTCTTCCATTAACACCTCAGTGTTAGCGCCCCCATCTCTTTCCAGAATTACTCCCACAGTTTTCTAACTCTTCTCCCTACTTTCTCCCTTACCCGCCACCTAGAATCTATTCTCATCACAGCCTATGGATGCATTTAAAACACAGGTCACAGCATGCGACTTTCCAGGCTCAACACTCTAAAATGGTTCCCACATGACTCAGAACAGCCCTCTCAGTGACCTACAAAAGTCTGACTTCACCATTTACTCTTTACTTCATCCTTTATTCCACCACAGTGGATCCTTACTTTTCCTCGAATATGCCAAGCACACCCCCACCTTCAGGGCCTTTGCAACTGATTTTCTCTTTACCTGGAATATGCATCCCTCTTTCAAATTATTACTCAAATGTCACCTCCTTTTACCTATTTTTTTTTCACAGGACCCACAGGAGAGTTTCAGGTGCACTGCAGACCCCCATTATACTTGAAAGTCTAAACACAGATACTGAGTTAATACTGAGGATCAGCCCTTTTTCTCAGCAGATTCATTCTTCTTCTTGCTGAGAAGATAGCAGAGACTGAGCGCAGGTCCCTCACAACTAGACAACATCCCGAGACAAGAGAGCTTGCCCAGGAGTGCAGGGTCTGTGGGCGAAAGAACAGACATCGCCCTGGAGACCGTGAGTCCAGGGCTTTCCCGCTTCACTCAGAACACTACACACGCAGACGTGCACACATATGTCCATATGGTGTATACAAGCATGCCTCCATGCTAGGTCGCTTCAATCATGCCCAACTCTTTGCATCCCTATGGAGTATAGCCCGCCAGGCTCCTCTGTCCATGGGATTCTCCAGGCAAGAATATTGGAGTGGGTAGCCATGCCCTTCTCCAAGGGATCTTCCCGACCCAGGGATCAAACCCAAGTCTCCTGCGTCTCCTGCACTGCAAGCAGATCCTTTACCTCTGAGTCACTGGGGAAGCCTATATGTGTATAAACGTATCAGTTCAGTTCAGTCGCTCAGTCGTATCTGACTCTTTGCAACCCCATGAATTGCAGCACATCAGGCCTCCCTGTCCATCACCAACTCCTGGAGTTCACTCAGACTCACGTCCATCGAGTCGGCGATGCCATCTCATCCTCTGTCATCCCCTTCTCCTCCTGCCCCAATCCCTCCCAGCATCAGGGTCTTTTCCAATGAGTAAGCTCTTCGCCTGAGGGGGCCACAGTGCTGGAGCTTCAGCTTCAGCGTCATTCCTCCCGAATACGTATATGCATCTATTCACGTGCATGCACATACATGCGTATGCCTAGCTGGTTTCTAAAAACCTTAAGAACCAGCTTGCCCTGAGTGACCCTGCAGTAGCAGCCAGTAGCACCTCTGTTCTTGATCGCTTTTTAAACTCGGTGTAGAGGCTGTAATCAGTGACATCTAAAAACACCTACTTTTCCTTCCAGGACTAAAGAACAGATATCTATTTTACATTCCAGCACGGGTTTCAGAGTTCCATACAAAGATAGAATCTACACCCTTGGATAAGCTCTTCGCCTGAGGGGGCCACAGTGCTGGAGCTTCAGCTTCAGCGTCATTCCTCCCGAATACGTATATGCATCTATTCACGTGCATGCACATACATGCGTATGCCTAGCTGGTTTCTAAAAACCTTAAGAACCAGCTTGCCCTGAGTGACCCTGCAGTAGCAGCCAGTAGCACCTCTGTTCTTGATCGCTTTTTAAACTCGGTGTAGAGGCTGTAATCAGTGACATCTAAAAACACCTACTTTTCCTTCCAGGACTAAAGAACAGATATCTATTTTACATTCCAGCACGGGTTTCAGAGTTCCATACAAAGATAGAATCTACACCCTTGGCAAATAACACTGTCTGGATTACCTTAAACATGTCATGAAGCCTGATTTGGCTCAGCAAATCATCTACTAACGACCCCACTTTCCCTGCAGTGTTTTTTCCTGACACCAGGAAACGTAGTCTTCCTAATGTTTCCAGATTCCCCATACTCATGTTTTAAGATGTTTCTGCAAATTGTCCTGCACTAGTTTTAAAGTTAGATTTCCATTTCAGTATTCATGCTGCAGTTTAAGGAAAACTAAATCCTCTTACAAATCATGTGTCAACAATCCGAACAGACCATCCTGGCTGAATGTAAGCAACCCAAAAAGATAAGTAAAGTGTACGCTCCTAGAATTTAGTCAAACCGCTAACAGCACCTCGTAGATGATATGCTCTGATAGACAGGTACTTAACATTGCTTGGAAGATCTCAATCTTCAGCCTTATCTTTTTTGCTAATAGACTCCCTCACAATAAAAGAGGAAATAGAATTCAGAAATAAAGGAGACATTTTAGTTGCTCCTTCTCTTGCTGTTCATCATAGGTGCTTTTACTTGCTGCCGGCTCAGTACATATGTAGGTTTAATGTACTTGGATATAGGTAAATCCAGACACAGGTGTGTTTTTCATAACCAGGACACTACCTGGGGAGACGCCCATGCTTGATTTACACTGTCCAGCCAAGCTAACCGAGCCAAAGTCCATCCAGCTGTGCTAAATCCCCCTTTATACGCTGTTTGCCATGAACTCTGCTGTGTGGGAATCGGTCACCTAGAAATGCACAGTTGTCGCAAGCAAGGTGAAATAAGCAAACCTCACTTGCACCCTGTACTTGGTGGTGGTATGTGCCCAATGTACCGTGGGGCCAGTGTGAGGAAAGCAGGAGAGACTCCATCTTGAAGCCTGTCATCCGTCCTAAAGACAGGATTCGCACTGGGCCTGAACCCTGCCCAAGAGTGAGGAAACCATTGCTAGTGAAAACCAGGTCTCCTGGAGACTTCCATCCCTACAGATGGCAAACGGAGACTGTAGTTGAGGTCAGGCTGCCCCTGTTAGATTAACTATGGAGACAACCCCCCTTTTGTATAGTCATTGTTCCTCACCTTTAACCTTAACAGTTTGTTGTCCTAGCACCTACCTGTTATAAAACTCAGCCATACACAACAAAGAGGTTGCTAACGTGCAACCAGTCACGTAGTGGGGGGTGTAAAACTGGGCCTCTCAGAAACATCAGGGTCCTTGGTGGGAACTGATTCCCCTTGGATCCGCTGGCATAATAAACTGTACTCCACTGTCTTGAGTGTCCTCCAAGGTGTGTTTTACGACTCCATATCCCACAACATACTCAGTGCCGAAGAAGAAAATGAGATGCGAACATCCATTTGTCCCGGTTCAGGGCCCCATTAGGGTAATTATAAACCAGCACCCCTGGTGTGAATGGAATACATGATACTCAAAATGATGCTCATTTGGGGGAACCATTATATTCACTTTACAACCACCCCAACCACATAAAGAAAACATCCTTCCTCTTGTTAGTCTGAGAAAACAACCCATCAAACTCTCCCTCAGTTGAACCAGGGGAAGCATTTTACTCTAATACGCGGTCTTGATATTTTCACCTTTAAAGCTCTAATGTTTTCCTGTTGTGTCACTCATGCACTGCTGGCTTCCACATCCTTGTGTACCCCTTTGTCATATCAGGGTCATGGCAGCTCACCTTTTAAACAACTCATACCGAGCTGGAGCAAGTTTGGAGAAACAAACAGATATAGCTGGCAAATAGGAATTGAGAAGTTAGTTTTCTGTGAGTTAGTGAGATCCATGTAAGGCTTCATTTCCTTTTTACTACTCACATGTTTTACCTATCAAACACAAAGTGGGGAAACTTCCCTAGTGATCCAGCAGCTAAGACTCCATGCTCCCAAGGCAGGGAGCCTGGGATTTGATCCCTGGTCATGGAACTAGATCCCACACGCTGCAATGAAAGGATCCTGCATGCCACAGCTAAGATCTGGTACAGCCAAATAAATAAAAATAAGTAAATATATTGTTAAAAAACACACAAATTGGTTTGCTGCCTTTTTTTGGTAGCCAGAAGGAAGTTAACATACAAATAACTCCATTACTTCACTGCCTTTGCCTATATCATCTCTAATGATTGATCCCAGGAGAATCAGTTCTGGGAACATTACTAGACAGGGTCCTAGGCAGAACCATCACCCAATGGTCTCTCTCTCTTCATGTGTTTGCCTTTTTTAAATTTATAGACCAGCCCAAAGAAAAACTCCTTCAGAAATGAGTGGGCTTTTTTCCCCATGCACCCCGTAATGTTCTGCAGCATTTTAAAGACATTAAACCCCTGGCTTCTATTTATTATGGTTTACTCTTACACATGGGCTTCCCAGGTGACACTGGTGGTAAAGAATCTATCTGGTAATGCAGGAGATATAAGAGACACAGGTTCAATCCGTGCATCTGGAAGATCCCCTGGAGGAGGGCCTGGCCACCCACCCCAGTATTCTGGCCTGGAGAATCCCCTGGACAGAGGAGCCTGTCGGGGTCCACGGAGTCGCAAATCATCAAACATGACTGAAGCGACTTAGCATGCACACACACAATCTTACACATATGGAAATAGTACCTCCAATTAATTCTAGTTCCTTAAAGATATTGGGCATTTTGTTCCCATAATATCTTCTTCAGTGCAGAGTATTAGGTAGGAGTTACATAAATATTGAAAGAATGAAGGAATGGAAGAGTGAATGAGTGAACAAACTGTGTCTTTGTTGACCCCTCAGATGTTCTATTTCTTGTTTTCTTCAGGGAATACTCTATTTGACCCACTGTGTGTGTGTGTGTGTGTGTGTGTGTGTGTGTATTTCTGTGTGAGTGTGTGCACACAGCCCACATGCACACGTAAATTAGTCCAATTTTTACCTCCTGATTTAGTCTGGTTCGAATCTTCAAGACTCCGTGCATCTTCTCTCAAGTGGCAGCTTGCCAGCCTCCTCATTTTCACCCTGAGTTCCAAACACCCTCTTCCAGAGTCATGATCCAGCTTCTTCATAGGTTCCAAAAGCAGAGGAAGTCAAGTCCTGGATAACTGGAGAGTCAAGTAAAGTATGACATGAGCTGTTAGATAAGGAGAGTGAAACCACTGGAAAGAGTGAGATGCCTATAAAATTAATTCCTATGCAACTTTTATTACATGCAGTCACCACTATATCAATACTTTTCCCTTGTACAGCCTCTTTATCCCCAAATTATTTTTGTAGCCATCCATTAATTAATGTTCCCAGTGTTTTGAGTCATATCACTTGATTCATTTTGTGCCATCTTGAAAGCTGTCATATATTGGAGTTTCACCAGCCATACTTCTGAAGCGGTTTGAGCCAAGTCTCAATTTCTCACTTCCAGGATTGTATCCCTATTAATAAAAGACACACATCACAAGAATGGAGTTGGGAGAGGAGACACACTTCTATTCTTTCTGTGTCAAAACAAGACTCAAGTCCTTTAAAAGAAATGAGAAAGGACAAAATGCTCAGGTGTGAAAACTTAAAACATTTTTATTCTCAAACAAATATGAAAAAGGCTCTTCCTTAAAAGGTAAGGAGAGGAACATAAAGTAAATTTTTGATCTTGTTGTAGAGATAACTGTTCTATAAGAACAATTATTCATAAACTTCCAGTTTCTGCCCACCCTTCCCATGTAATAACTCCATTTAATTAAAGTTGTCACTTATTTGTAAATGCTTTTTTAAGAAATGGAAACAAGAACCCAACAAATAAATAACCAAATTTGGATGATTTGAATATGTTTGGAATGTTGAGAATCTATTTACATTTTAATAAGGTATTTCTTCAGTGCAGGTATTAGATAAATCTCCATAGAGATGATGCTAGGACACAGAATTAAGAAGAAAGAAGCGCCTTTGACAATTTGGAGAAAAGGAAAGATAAGCAGAGTGGTGTTTAATAGAAACAGATGTGGATGTAATCCCTTTAGGAAGAAAGAAAAAAGCTGTACAAATATAACATAAGAGATAGGGAAATGGCTTTAAACACAAAGAATGAAAAAACTTGGGAGAGTTTTGAGAAACAGCTCAGAATGGCTTCATAACTCAGACTCTCTTCCAATTCACATCCCAACATGGTGTGTTATGTGGATAACTTAAAGAAAGACATGGCGTTACGCACATTATATTATTTATAAGAAAGATTAACACGGGCTTCTGAAAGTGGCAACAGAGGGCTGAAAAAAGGAGGGATTGTCAGCCTAAAACGAACACATCATTTTACATATATATATATATACACACATATATAGTCACAGACACATATTCTGGTTGGCACATTTCTAACCTATGACCAGTGACAACTGTTTTCTAGTCCAGCAAGAAGGATTTGAATCAATCATAAGGATAAACCTATTGACTAAAGATAGAACATTAAAATACGTTAATGGGAGTCAAGAATTCTATTAACTCTATTTTCTTTTTAAAATGATTACTTGTACTTGTGCAATGCTTTGCACACTTTGTTGGTGTTTAGTCACGAAGTCATGTTCAACTCTTGTGACTCCATGGACTGCAGCCCACCAGGCTCCTGTGTCCATGGGATTGCCCAGGCAAGAGTACTAGAGTGGGTTGCCACTTACTTCTCCAAGGCATCTTCCCGACCCAAGGATTGAACTGGCATCTGCTGCACTGGCAGCCGATTCTTTACCACTGAGCCACCAGGGAAAACCTTGCATGCCTTGCAGGAGTATAAGTAGATCGAGACTTACAATCCTTCCATCGACTGATACATGGTTAATGGCTAAGTGATGAGGAGAATTTTGCAGAAAAGTTAGGTAGGACAAAATGTCTCCCAGTCCACTTTGACTCAGAATAGCATTCCCTCACTTTTCAAAAATATTCTCTCTGCCTCTTAGAAAATATTTCCACTCTTTCTTTTATGTTGTCCTCAATTTTAAGAAATTGAGACTCTGTGACACCTCCACACTGCTCTATAAAGAAAATGAACAGACAGGCTGTCACAGAAAACTTTTACTGGAGAGGATTCAGAGAAACAGGTATGCAAATCTTCCTGAAAACAATAGAAAGTAGCAATTCTGATTCTTCTAAACTTTGATCCTTCACTCCTGCATCTCAGGCTGAAAGTCACAACTCTAAACACACCTCTCGAAGTACCCTTCATTGACAGCTACTACAGAATATTGTGAACAGTATTATATTACAGTGAATCAACTATGCCCAGTGATTCAACTAATTCTAAAGCTGTGAGGTGTGTGTGTGAAGAGGAAAAGTTAAAATTTTACCTCCTGCCTCTGTGACTCAGCTTGCCCCTTGTAAAGTCTGGATCACGTAGGTCATGTAGTCTTGGAAAGTGGGGGCTTGCAATACTAGGAACTGGAGTTTATCTCACTCACCCTTGTCCTGCTCTTTGCAGTCACCCAGCCCCTGCAAACCTGCTTAATCATGCCTGTCCAGGTCAGGCATCCCCCTCCCCATCATGACCACTGTTCCCGTGCACGCAAAACCCCTTAGTTTAAACCAGCCTACTAACAGCTATTGTTGCCCACTACAGTCTGTCTATAAAAACCCCGTAATCCCTTTGTTTAGGGCTTAGAGCTTGCAGTGTTAACTCCTCGGGGCCGATGGCATAATAAACCAGAGTTCTCCCACTCTCCACGTGTAGTGCTTGGTTTCTCGAGTGCTGGTTACTGCAACAGCTCAGCCGCACAGTCTTTTCTGACTCTTTGCAGCCCCATGGACTGCAGCCCTCCAGGTTCCTCTGCTCATGGAATTTTCTAGGCAAAAACACCATTTCCTTCTCCAGGGATCTTGCCAACCAGGGATTGAACCCACGTTTCTTGTGTCTCCTGCATTGGCAGGCTGATTCTTTACCACTAACGCCACCTGGGAAGCCCTAGCTTTAAATCAGTTCAGTTTAGCTCAGTCACTCAGTCGTGTCCAACTCTTTGCGACCTCATGAATCACAGCACGCCAGGCCTCCTTGTCCATCACAAACACCCAGAGTTTACCCAAACTCATGTCCATCAAGTCGGTGATGCCATCCAGTCATCTCATCCTCTGTCATCCCCTTCTCCTTCTGCCCCTAATCCCTCCAAGCATCAGTCTTTTCCAATGAGTCAACTCTTCACATAAGGTGGCCAAAATATTGGGAGTTTCAGCTTCAGCATCAGTCCTTCCAATGAACACTCAAGACTGATCTCCTTTAGAATGGACTGGTTGGATCTTCTTGCAGTCCAAGAACTCTCAAGAGTCTTCTCCAACACCACAGTTCAAATGCATCAATTCTTCGGCGCTCAGCTTTCTTAACAGTCCAACTCTCACATCCATACATGACCAAAGGAAAAACCATAGCCTTGACTAGACAGACTTTTATTGGCAAAGTAATGTCTCTGCCTTTCAATATGCTATCTAGGTTGGTCATAACTTTCCTTCCAAGGAGTAAGTGTTTTTTAATTTCATGGCTGCAGTCACCATCTGCAGTGATTTTGGAGCCAAAAAATAAATAAAGTCTGACATCATTTCCACTGTTTCCCCATCTATTTCCCATGAAGTGATGAGACCAGATGCCATGATCTTAGTTTTCTGAATGTTGAGCTTTAAGCCAACTTTTTCACTCTCTTCTTTCACTTTCATCAGGAGGCTTTTTAGTTCCTCTTCACTTTCTGCCATAAGGGTGGTGTCATCTGCATATCTGAGGTTATTGATATCTCTCCCAGCAATCTTGATTCCAGCTTGGGCTTCTTCCAGCCCAGTGTTTCTCATGGTGTACTCTGCATAGAAGTTAAATAAGCAGGGTGACAATATACAGCCTTGACGGACTCCTTTTCCTATTTCGAACCGGTCTGTTGTTCCATGTCCAGTTCTAACTGTTGCTTCCTGACCTGCATACAGATTTCTCAAGAGGCAGGTCAGATGGTCTGGTATTCCCATCTCTTTCAGAATTTTCCACAGTTTCTTGTG
>SJXQ01009807.1:48684-102411 GCA_006408695.1 Aepyceros melampus | reverse complement strand
TTTGCTTTTTTGCATTTCTTTTCCCTGGAGATGGTCTTGATCCCTGTTTCCTGTACAATGTCACGAACCTCCGTCCATGGTTTATCAGGCACTCTGTCTATCAGATCTAGTCCCTTAAATCTATTTCTCACTTCCACTGTATAATCATAAGGGATTTGATTTAGGTCATACCTGAATGGTCTAGTGGTTTTCCCTCTTTCTTCAATTTAAGTCTGAATTTGGTAATAAGGAGTTCATGATCTGAGCCACAGTCAGCTCCTGGTCTTGTTTTTGTTGACTGTATAGAGCTTCTCCATCTTTGCCTGCAAAGAATATAATCCATCTGATTTCAGTGTTGACCACCTGGTGATGTCCATGTGTAGAGTCTTCTCTTGCGTTGTTGGAAGAGGGTATTTGCTATGACCAGTGCGTTAACTTGGCAAAACTCTATTAGACTTTGCCCTGCTTCATTCCGTACTCCAAGGCCAAATTTGTCTGTTACTCCAGGTGTTTCTTGACTTCCTTCTTTTGCCTTCCAGTCCCCTATAATGAAAAGGACATCTTTTGGGGGTGTTAGTTCTAAAAGGTCTTATAGGTCTTCATAAAACCGTTCAACTTCAGCTTCTTCAGCATTACTGGTTGGGGCATAGCCTTGGATTGCCATGATAGTGAATGGTTTGCCTTGGAAACGAACAGAGATCATTCTGTCATTTTTGAGATTGCATCCAAGTACTGCATTTCGGATTCTTTTGCTGACCATGATGGCTACTCCATTTCTTCTAGGGGATTATTTTTCCATAAATGTTAAGTAAAATTTCTCTACCAATAAATTTATTGTGCATAGTTGTGGTTATGATACATATATTTATTCTGCATAGTTGTGATACAAAAAAGCAACAGCCTTCAGCTAGTACAGTCACAGGTAGAGGAGCACAGCTGCATTTCCCTACCACCTGAATCCCCAGTAAGCCATGCTTTCTGCCTCTTAATACAAGAAGAATCTTTAGAGGATAAAGACAGCAGCAGGGCCAAGCCACAGTGAAATGTTCCCTAAGCTAACAAGTAAAGGATCAGCATTTTGTGATGCCTATTATAGCTGAACAAAGAGTATAAATAAAGGAGGTTCATTTCAAGTATATGTAGATTCAGGATAAATTCTCTACATGTGATCATTATTACTATGATTAGTGTTGCAAGAAGGTTTACATACTCTAAAAAAATCATTTCAGCATCATCACAAAATATTGCATTAAAAACTTCATCCGTGCTTTTATTATTATTATTGGCTGCACTGTGAGGCATGCAGGACCTCATTTCCCCAATCAGGGATCAAACTCACACCCCCTGCAGTAGAAGTGTAGTCTTAACCACTGGACGGCCAGGGAAGTCCCCATTCATGCTTCTTAAAACACAGCAGACAGTGGATGTTATCTATTATAAAGTGAGAAATCGGTACTCAAGGAGGCCAAACTAGGCAAAAAGCATCTTTTCTAGAATCTGTATTAACAGAGATTATCTCTCTCATATAATTCTTTCTTTAAATACTCTGAGGAGCCTTGAGCAGGTCTTCCTATCTCCATGGCAGTTTATTTCATTAATGGTATGGCATATCGGCCACGACTAGCACTTTGCTAGGTATCATCAGCTAGGTAGGAAAAGCGTTTAAGAGTCTACTCACAAGCACCTAGATGGGGACACTTCACACACACACACACACACACACACACACACACACCAGAGGTGTGCATGGATGTAACAGTCCAAGCATAAGGACATGAACTTTGCCTTGGGGGAGAGTAGAAATGGGAAGGGTTCCTCACAAAAGGCAGGAGGTGGGGCAAGAGGAAACAGACCAAGGGAGCCTCCTGTGGCCCCTGGGGCTGGAAGCAGGAGCTGCTGCTCTAGGGAGAGGAGGCATACAAGGCTGGCTCTGCACACGCTCAGTCAGAGGCTGGACTAGGCGCCACCACACCCGGCCTGGTGCTGCAGCTCTCTCACCAACCACGGCTGGGAGCTGAGAAGTGCCTGCACACAGGGGAGTGCTTCAAGTCAAGAGAATGTCAGCCCAGTGAGGGTTTATTACGTCACAAAAGACACATCATAGCACCATTGCTACCCCATCACTAGATTTTCCTTTGTGTTTTACAGTCAAGGGAAATCTAAAACTTTAGCGCTTGGAGGAGCACCTTGGGTCATGCACCTAGGATCAGCCTAGTCAACAAACCATCATTTCCAGCCGCAGCCCTTTTGCACTTCTTCCTGTCTGTTTCCAGTAACAACCTCACTCCAACGCTTGCCCCCAGAGAGGAGCTGTGCCCAGCAGACCCTCCTGTTTTCATATTCCCCACGTAGCTTGCGGGAAAGTGGCCAGAATGATTGAAGCCTATTAACCTGTTGTGGTTCTGTAGAAATCACCAGGAAAATATCACATCTGTAACTATCACCAAGTATTTCAATTTAGTAGTTAGAAATACAGGCTTCTTATCAAAATGAATTTTCTCTTCCTAGAGAGATAGTTAAGCCAGGATTCCCAATTCTTATCCGTGCGTATGTGCATGCTAATTCGCTTTAGTCATGTCTAACTATTTGTGACCCTATGGACTGTAACCTACCAGGCTCCTCTGTCCATGGGATTTTCCAGGCAAAAGTACTGGAGTGGGTTGTTATGCCCTCCTCCAGGGGATCTTCCCGACCCAGACATTGAACCCGCGTCTCCTGCAACTCTTGCATTGCAGGTGAATTCTTGACTGCTGAATTACCGGGGAAGCCCCAGGTCTTATCCATCTTTCCTTAAAAATTAGCTGCTTTTAATAAGTGGTGCTGATAAGGAGGGAAAGGACCTTGGATGTGGGCTGGTTCTGTCCTGCTCTGTCACCTCCTTGCCCCAGACCAGTGGAGAGCTGAGTGATTGCCATGTTGCCAAGCAACTCTGTAAAGATTATGAATCTTGCTAATTAATGAATGAATGAACTCTGAAGGGCACTTAGACAACATGGACTCTCCTGTCCTGCCAGGGCGGGGGAAATACCACAGGGATACAGTGTGAAGACCAGTCACAGAAGGAGTTGGGTGGACACAGTTTACACAGGCAAGATTTCCTGCCATTTCCCACAACAGGGATGGGCCATGAGGGCATTATGCTAAGTGAGATAAGCCGGATGGAAAAGATAAACACCATATGGTATCAGTTAGATGTGGAATTTTTAAAAGCTGACCTTGTTAAAAACAGAGAGTAAAATGGTGGTTTCCAGGGGTTGGGGGTGGGGGGCTGGGGAAATTTGGGAGATGTTGTTTGGGGGCACAAACTTTCAACTAGTAAATTAGTAACCCTGGAGACCTAATGTCCAGCATAGAAATTACAGTCAACAATACTGTATCATAAACTTTAAAGTTTCTGAGAAACTAGATCTCAGTTGTTCTCACCACCAAAAAAAGAAAAATATGATAATTATGTGATCAGATAGGGATGTTAGCTAATGCTATAATGGTAATCTTATTGCAATATATAAGTGTATTAAATCAAAGCATTGTACTCCTTAAACTTACACAATGTTATATGTCAATTATATCTCAGTTTAAAATTTTTTTTTCTGAAGGAGGAAATGGCAACCCACTCTAGTATTCTTGCCTGGAAAATCCTATGGACAGAGGAGCCTGGCGGAAGCCTGGGAGTCCATGCGGTCCCAAAGAGTTGGACACGACTGAGCAATTAAATAAAAAATTTAAAGGGATACTGAACCAAAGGAGTAAGGAAAAAGAAAAGTTGAACCACATACAGGTGCCTCATATCACATACCCTGTACAGAAAGCACAGTAGCATCTGAATTCTCCTGAAAATGTCTCATTTGGAAGGAGTAAAAACTCAGCTACCCAATTTATTTCTACACTTTCCCAGGCTGTGTCATTGTTCAGAAAATACTCTGAGGAGATGAGCAGACTGAACTGGCAGAAGGGGCGTCTCTTCTCCAGGTAGGCTCTCCAGCCACCTGTCACTCTCCTCGCGCTCTCTGAAATCAGTAAGTGCAAGCCTACTCTTTTTATTGCTGTTGTTTTGCTTTCGTGGGCATCTATCTATTTTATGCTTTATTCAAGTAAATGTTTCTGAGTGAAAATGCTTCACTGATAAAAGTAGAATTAATTATTTTAGTTTCTACTTCCATCACTGTAAGCGAGGAATCACCATTATTTTGTGCATTAATTCGCTCATGTTTTGGGAAATTTGTTTGGATCCAATTCTCTGTTTGCTATCACTTCTACTACATTTGAAGAACTTTGAAGTGGTGAAGTCGCTCAGTCGTGTTCGACTCTTTGCGACCCCATGGACTGCAACCTACTAGGCTTCTCCGTCCTGGGATTCTCCAGGCAAGAATACTGGAGTGGATTGCCATTTCCTTCTCCAGGGGATCTTCCCGACCCAGGAATCCTACCCGGGTCTCCCGCATTGGGGGCAGACGCTTTAACCGCTGAGCCACCAGGGAAGCACTTTGTTTAGCCTTTCTTGTAGTACACGTCTGCTGGTGACAACTCCTATACATATTTGTCTAAAGAAAGTCTTTTGCCAGACCCGGGTTCGATCCCTGGGTCAGGAAGATCCCCTGGAGAAGGAAATGGAAACCCACTCCAGTATTCTTGCCTGGAGAATCCCATGGACGGAGGAGCCTGGTGGGCTACAGTCCACGGGGTCACAAAGAGTCAGACATGACTGAGTGACTTCACTTCACTTTCAACATTCCAAGTAAACAGGGTTGCTTTCCTGTACCTTCCAGCACCACAAAGATGTAATTCCATTGTTCTCTGACTCTCATAGTTATTGAGCAGACATCTGAAATTATTCTTATCTTCACTGCACAGTATGTAATGTATCTTTTATTTCTAATTGCTTTTAAGACATTGCTTTAAGCACTGGTTTCCTGAAATTTTAGTTTGATGTGGCTCCATCTGTTTTCTTTTTCTGTATTTATCTAGCTTTGCTGAGTTCACTGAAACTTTAAGATCTGTGGGCATATAGAGTTTATTAATTCTGGAAGATTTTCAGTCATTATCTGCTTAGAAATTATTTCTCATTCTTTATGTTCCAGGACAGCAATTAAGTGTAATTTAGACCATTTGATATTGTCCCACAGATCACTAGGACCGATCACGGTTTTTTTCTTCTGTGTTTATTTTTCTCTGTGCTTCATTTTATTCCATTTATTTTCGTACATCTTAAGGTTCATTGATCTTTCCCTTTACAGTGGCTGCTTTTAGTTCTGTCTAGTAAAATTTTCATTTTATATATTCTCCTTTTATGTTCATCAGTTCATGGTTTACTTTCATGTCTTCTGTTCCTTTCCTAATTACATGTAAAGTGAAGATTTTAAACATAATGATTAAAATAACTGTTTTAAAGCACTTGAGCTAATTTCATCACCTTTGCTGACTTCTACGGACATATCTATTTGCTTGATTTTCTCTTAGTTAACCATAATTTTACAGATAAAAAATATATACACACACATTTGTGTACATATATATATTTATATACACACATTATATGTATTTATGTTTATATAATACCTATATAAAAATATATAACTGTATATTTTGTTATGAATAATATTATTATATATTTATTTTAATATATATGTTACTTTGTATATCTTATAATTTTTGGTAAGATTTTAAGTGATACATTGTTGAGTGTCAGATTGAGTGTTTAAATTTGGGGGGGCAAGCAATTGATTAACTTTCAGATCAGTTTCTTGTTAAGCTTTATTAGGGCTGAATTAGTCTTTATTCTAGGACTAAGTTAGCCTTAGTACTAAGGCTTAACCTTTCTGTCATGTCTACTGAATGATTACCCAGGTTTCAGTGAGATTTCTAGAGAGGCAATGGCACCCACTCCAGTACTCTTGCCTGGAAAATCCCATGGATGGAGGAGCCTGGTGGGCTGCAGTCCATGGGGTCGCTAAGAGTTGGACACAACTGAGCGACTTCACTTTCACTTTTCACTTTCATGCATTGGAGAAGGAAATGGCAACCCACTCCAGTGTTCTTGGCTAGAGAATCCCAGGGATGGGGGAGCCTGGTGGGCTACCGTCTATGGGGTCGCACAGAGTTGGACATGACCGAAGCGACTTAACAGCAGCAACAGCAGCAGCAATGAGATTTCTCTCCTCCGGCTGGACAGAACTTGTCTCCCAGCACTGTGTGAGTTCTGGAAGTTGTTCTTTGTGTTGCCTCATGGAGTTTCATCCTACGTGTACATATTCATCCTACATAGTATTTAGCAACAGATTCAAGAGGATGTCTATTCTGATTTCTGGAACTGTTTTCCCTAGGATTTCATCTTCTTTAGTAGTTTGCCCTACAAATTTCACCTATTTCATCCGAGAATGCTGTACTCTGCCTGGGTAGCCTGTCCTATGCCATGGTCCACAAAGGATTTCCAGGGTGATTGTAGCCAGAACAAGGGTAACTTTCACATCATTTACTTTCCTTTTCCCTGGATCACAACCCTTCACTACCTATCGCCCAGTTTATGAAAACTGTTATTTCATATGTTTCTCCAGTTTTTAAATTCTTTATAGAAAGAGGACAAACCCACTACCAGTTACTTCAACATGACAAGAAGTGGAAAATCTATAGTTTTAGTAGGTAAAGTATTCAGAACAACCTAAATGGGTATTTCTGACTCCGAGTCCCTCACAAAGTTGCAGATGACTTGTTGGACAGGACTGCAATACTATGAAGGCTTACATGGGGCTGGAGAATCAATTCCAAGGTGATTCACTCATGTGGATGCCAAGTGCTATGCCTGTTTGCAGGAAGTCTAGTTTCTCACCTCCTGCACTCAGTCTGCTTGAGGGCTCTCCTGGCACATCAGGCGGCTTCTCTCAGAGTGAGTGACCCGAGAAATGCTAACACTTTCTATGGCCACCAAAACACATAAAACACAGGGATAAAGCGCCTTTGATTCTTAAGAAATGACCAATCACTGAAAGTCTCTTTAAGACTTTCAGTCTTTAAGACAAACCACACTGGACTGCATTCAGTACACACAGAACCAAGTCTCTCAAATTCTTCAGTGAATTGCTTATTATGAAAAAACAAACCAAAGTTCAGCTTGGTTCAAACAAAAGCAACCCCCCAAGGAAGCTGAGCAGCATCCTGTCACAGTCCTCCCTTCCTTTCACAAGAAGATTGTCATTTCAGAGACTCTAGAAGAAAATACACCCCCAAGAGCCACAAGAAGGCATGAGAGAATCTGAGTGACACACAAAGTCAGGATCCCCCCAGATAACTAGAATCCTGATACAACACTCCCTTGGCACATCTGAGTGTACTTGGCTGCCCTTGCTGTTCATTTTCACAAGGCTAAAGCCAGCAACCTCTTTCTGAGAGTACTGCCAGTTCATGCTATCACCACAAAAATAAATAACAAAAGAAAAGAAAGCCCTTTCTAAAGAGGGGAATGCCAAGGACTAAGAAAAAGATGATCAAGCAGATGCTACTTCACTATAAATGGTCAGTTTAATAAAGGGCAATGCTGCTTTTGCTTTTAACTGGAGGCAACTTACAAACCATGTAACATTTTTAAATGCATGCATTTCCTTAGACTTTATGTATTCATTACAGAAAATCCACTTTTTGCCAAACACATAAGACTCATAGCTCTTAGCAATAAATTTAGCATTTAACATGCAGAAGACTAAGCTGGTAAGTGAACAGAGAGGGGAGATTCACACTGAACTTTTATGGCTCACACAAAAGTGAAAGCATATATATATATATATATATATATATATACTTTCCTGGTGGCTTAGACAGTAAAGAATCTGCCTGCAGTGCTGGGGACCCAGGTTTAATCCCTGGGTCAGTAAGATCCCCTGGAGAAGGAAATGGCTACCCACTCTAGTATTCTTGCCTGGAGAATTCCATGGACAGAGGAGCCTGCAAAGAGTCAGACATGACTGAGGACTAACACTTTGTCTTTTTTCATATACATATATATAACTTAAAAGAATGTTAAAAAGCAGAGACATTTACCCAACAAAGGTCCATATAGTCACAGGTATGGTTTATTCCAGTGGTCATGTACAGATGTGAGAGTTGGACCATAAAGAAGACTGAGTGCTGAAGAATTAATGCTTTTAAACTGTGGTGCTGGAGAAGATTCTTGAGAGTCCCTTGGACTACAAGAAGATCAAGCCAATCAATCCTAAACGAGATCAACCCTGAATATTCATTGGAAGGACTGATGCTAAAGCTGAAGCTCCAATACTTTGGCCACCTGAAGCAAAGAGCTGACTCATTGGAAAAGACCCTGATGCTGGGAAAGACTGAGGGCAAGAGGAGAAGGGGACGACAGAGGATGAGACTGTTGGATGCCATTACTGACTCAGTGGACAATGAGTCTGAGCAAACTCTGGGAGATACTGAAGGACAGGGAAGCCTGCATGCTGCAGTTCATGGAGTTGCAAAGTATCAGACACGACTTGGTGATTGAACAACAGCACAGACATGTATTCATATTCATATTATACGTCAACCTCCATTTAGCTTTTCTAGGCAAGAATTGGCTCAGACGGTAAAGCGCCTGTCTACAATGCGGGAGACCCGGGTTCGATCCCTGGGTCGGGAAGATCCCCTGGAGAAGGAAATGGCAATCCACTCCAGTACTGTTGCCTGGAAAATCCCATGGACAGAGGAGCCTGGTAGGCTACAGTCCATGGGGTCGCAAAGAGTCGGACACGACTGAGCGACTTCACTACTAACTGCTGGACAAGAATTAGAGAAATAAACAGGCGCAAAGCCTAGTGGTCAGTTCACAAGCATCTGCTGCCTGATCTGCACCTGTGTCTACACTGTTGATGCAGATGCTGAGGTGTTCGCCTTCAAGAACCATTAACCAGGCAACACACACACAACTAGCATGCCTTCACCTATTCAGTATCTATCAACCCCCTGCCATGTTGCAGACCCTCTGCAAGACTGAGGGTTCAAAGAACAAGAGAAAGATTCTGACATTGACATGGTCCAAAAAGAATAAGCCAGAATTAGAAAGGGGACATTGGGTGAGACATTAATACCATTTCTATGATTGTCTAAAAACAAAAGATTAATTAATTTAAAAATATGTTTGTACAGCATATGTTTCTTGGTTGATGGCCAAATATTTGATAATCATGAAATACTATAGAGATTCTATGCTAAAAAGATGTTTTAAAAATAAAAAAAAAGGTCATCATTTCTCAGCCTTATTTATGTTCTCATTAATGCACTCTGGCATTTATAATGGCAATTTATAAATAATCTTCTAAACATCTAGTGATCCAACCTTCTTTTAATGTCTTAATTTCTACCATCCATAGCTGTGTTCTCTCATAGGGCAGCCATATTGGCTGTTTACATTTAAATTTGATTAAAAGTGAGAAATAAAATTCATTCTTCAGTCATGCTATTCTTATTTTAAATATTAGCAGCTACTATGTTACGATTCACAGGTGTCACAGTGGCAAAAAAAAAATCCACCTGCCCGTGCACGAGCCACAGGAGACACGGGTTCAGTCTCTGGGTTGGGAAGATCCCCTGAAGAAGGATCATAGAGAAGTTGGATCACAAAGCAAAGGAATTCCAGAAAAACATCTACTTCTGCTTCATTGACTACATGAAAGCCTTTGACTGTGTGAAACACAACAAACTGTGTAAAATTCTTAAGGATATGGGAATATCAAGTCACCTTACCAGTCTCCTGAGAAATCTGTATGTGGGTCAAGAAGCAACAGAACTGGACGACTGACTGGTACAAAATTGGGAAAGGACTAAGACAAAGCTGAATATTGTCATCCTGCTTATTTAACTTTTTATACAGAGTATATCATGCAAAAGGCCAGGCTGGATGAATTACAAGCTGGAATCAAGATTGCTAGGGGAAATATCAGCAACCTCAGATATGCAGACGACATCTCTCTAATGGCAGAAAGTGAAGAGGAACTGAAGAGCTTCTTGATGAGAATAAAAGAGGAGAGAGAAAAGCTGGCTTAAAACTCCACATTCAAAAACTAAGATCATAGCATCCAGTCCCATCACTTCATGGCAAGTAGAAGGGAGGAAAGTGGAAACAGTGACAGATTTTATTCTCTTGGCCACCAACATCACTGTGGATGGTGACTGCAGCCAGGAAATTAAAAGATGCTTGACCCTTGGAAGAAAAGCTATGACAAACCTAAACAGTGTATTAAAAAGCTGAAACATCACTTTGCCAACGAAGGTCCATATAGTCAAAGCTATGTTTTTTCCAGTGGTCACACATGGATGTGAGAGTTGGACCATGAAGAAGGCTGAGTGACAAAGAACTGATGCTTTTGAACTGTGGTGTTGGAGAAGACTCTTGAGAGTCCCTTGGACTGCAGAGATCAAATCAGTCAGTCCAAAAGGAAATCAACCCTGAATATTCATTGGAAGAATTAATGCTAAAGCTGAAGCTTTAATACTTTGGCACCTGATGCAAAGAGCTGACTCACTTAGGAAAAGACCGTGATGCTGGGAAAGACTGAAAGCAAAAGAAGAAGGGGGCAGCAGAGGATGAGATGCTTAGATAGCATCACTGACTCAATGCACATGAATTTGAGCAACTCTGGGAGATAGTGGAGGACAGAGGAGCCTGGAATGCTGCCCTCCATGGGATTAGCCACTGAACAACCATACCACTGTATTACAGAATATTTCCATTATTGTAGAAAATTCTATTGGACAGAATTAGTTTATTGATTTCTAACATAAGAAAATAATCTTCCAACTCAAATCATATTGCTTGCCAAGTATGTTTCCATTGCACTTCTTCTGTTTATCTTTATTAAGTTAACTTTTTTACTCCAGTGGAGAACTCAATGCTACTCATCTTATGATTATTAAAATAGTAATTGATTAATAAACATGTTCCCTATGCTAAGTCTATTCTCCACCCAATATCACCACCATTTGAAGACTTCATATTAAAACTACACTTTTATGTCTATCAACAGATGAATGAATAAAGAAGTAGTATTCCATTATACAATGGAATACTCAGTCAATTCAGTTCAGTCGCTCAGTCATGTCCAACTCTTTACGATCCCATGAATTGTAGCATGCCAGGCCTCCCTGTCCATCACCAACTCCCAGAGTTCACTCAGACTCATGTCCATCGAGTCGGTGATGCCATCCAGCCATCTCATCCTCTGTCGTCCCCTTCTCCTCCTGCCCCAAATCCCTCCCAGCATCAGAGTCTTTTCCAATGAGTCAATTCTTTGCATGAAGTGGCCAGAGTATTGGAGTTTCAGCTTTAGCATCAGTCCTTCCAAAGAACACTCAGGACTGATCTCCTTTAGAATGGACTGGTTGAATCTCCTTGCAGTCCAAGGGACTCTCAAGAGTCTTCTCCAACACCACACTTCAAAAGCATCAATTCTTCGGCACTCAACTTTCTTCACAGACCAACTCTCACATCCATACACGACTACTGGAAAAACCACAGCCTTGATAGATGGACCTTTGTTGGCAAAGTAATGGAATACTACTCAGCCATAAAAAATAATGAAGTTTTGCCATTTGCAGCAACATGAATAGATTGTGAGAGCATTATGTTAAGAAAAAGAAGTCAAACACTGCATGGTATCACATGCAGAATTAACAAACTAATGAATGTGACAGAAAAGAAGCAAACTTACAGATACAGAGAACAAACTAGTAGTTACCAGTGGGTAGAAGGAAGGGATAGGCAATATGCAGGGCAAGGGATTACAAGGTAGAAACCATACAGCATAAAATAAGTTACAGGGATATATGGTATAACATGGGGAATACAATTAATATTTTATAATAACTATAAATGGAATATAACCTTTAAAAATTGTGGATCATGCTACTGTACACCTGTAACTTATAATATATATTATACTTCATTTTTTAAAGCAACACTTAAAAATTTTTAACATTAAATTTGAAATACCATTAAAAAATTAAAATTGGATACAATAAAAATCAAATCAACTACTTATCTTCCTTATGAAACTCTCTGTGGAAGACACACTGAAAATGTAACCCTTCCTTCTTGGAAACTTGCAAATGGTTTGCCAATGAAAAATATGAAAATTCTGAATCTTGTACAGTATACTTCTAGATTTTGTTTTCCACAGTGAGAGAGACTGGAAGAAATGGATTTACATATACTTCTTCAATTAAAGGAACTTTCAGATTGCTTTTTATTTTTATTTTTTAAATTTCTATTTTTACTTTATTTTACTTTACAATACTGTATTGGTTTTGCCATACATTGACATGAATCCATCTCGGGTGTACATGAGTTCCCAATCCTGAACCCCCCCACCTCCTATCCCATATCAACTCTCAGATTGCTTTTTAAAACTCAAACTTTTATAACATCAAATATAGTGATAATTTACTTGTTACTGGACAGAGAATTATCAAACAATGATAATTGGACTCAGAGCTCCTTCTTGGAAATTTTATGAAAATTGTTAATATTAGATAGGAGAAAATCCACATGATAAATTCAAATATTCCACCAGACAGGGAAAGCCATATAATAGTGCATGTCATAACTTTATTTTTGTGAATAGGTTTTATCTGTGACTTTACCCACAAGAACATCTTTCTGTCAAGGACTTAAGACGATTCCCTGGTGGCTCAGTTGGAAAAGAATCCGCCTGCAATGTGGGAGACCTGGGTTCAATTCCTGGGTTGGGAGGATCCCCTGGAGAGGGAAATAGCTACCCACTCCAGTATTCTGGCCTGGAGAATTCCATGGACAGAGGAGTCTGGCAGGCTGTACAGTCCATGGGGTTGCACAGAGTCGGACACAATCGAGCAAATTTCACTTTCACCTTATTTCCTTGGCAGATAAAGGCAGTTTTTCTCTCCTGTGTTTGATCTCATGTTTGCCCAGATATTCATCTTCTACATTTCCAAGTACCTCAATTAAGTTTGGGGATGTATCTATTCCTTCGGGATACTGCAAAACCTTTTCCCTAGTATGGAAGACTATCTAGGCTTCCCAAATCCTCTAACCCACAATTAGATTAAAATTTTAAATACACTATCAGTATAACTAACTCGGGCTTCCCAGGTGGCACTAGTGGTAAAGAACTCATCTGTCACTGCAGGAGATATGAGATGCAGGTTCGATCCCTGGGTCAGGAAGATCCCTGGAGGACGGCATGGCAACCCATACCAGTATTCTTGCCTGGAGAATCCCAGGGACAGAGGAGCCTGGTGGGCTATGATCCATAGGGTCGCTAAGAGTCGGACCTGACTGAAGCGACTTAGCATGTACACATGCGTAACTGTCTCTAAGAAGAAAAGAACCTCATCCCTTTATGTTGGACACTTCTGAGTTAATTGTGGCTCAGCTGAACACAAAGGTCTTTGAAAGAGACATGCTCCCTATCTGGGGATTTACTTTTTTATGATTGCATTATTCTAATTCTCAGTAAAACTTAGTTTACTAATAATTGAAGAAGTCTGTCTACAATCTTGGGACCTTTGCTTTCCCAACATTCTCATCAACACTTTCTCATCTTCAGCTCCAAGCAGATACACGTAGAGATCAAACATCAAACTCCTTGATCAAAATGGCAGTCATTCTCCCACTAGAACAACTCTCCCCTTCTCTATACCAAAGGGCTGGTATGATTTTCCTGTTAAATATGCCAAGCAAGTCTTTAAAAGTGTCTGTCAGTTGCCAACATGAGGTCTGCCAGACAGGCGTGCTGCCTTCAGGAAGGAAGCAGAAACTTTCAGAGTTGCAACATAAAAGGCGGTATGACTCCAGGAATCCAGGAAAGAAACACCCCATTGGAATCTCAAATCTGGGTTTTCATAATATGTGAACATATAGGAAAACAGTTTGCACAGAGGCCTTGAAATGGGAAGATATACCTTTATTTCCAAAACAAGACTAATGGGTCATTAAACTCAGTGTTCAGTATAGGGTAGAGAAAGTTCCCCATGAATTTAAATGCTATTCCTGGCAGATTTTCAGTGAAATGGAGACTTCCTACTAGGATAAACTATTGATATCCTTTTTGGTAAGTATATTAGAAAAAGATAAGTATATCAAAAAATAGAGATTCTTATAACTTTGCCTTCAGTCTTGTCTCAACTAGATAGAAGGAAAGCCTATGTTTAAGATGCTGCTGCTGCTGCTGCTAACTCACTTCAGTCGTGTGCGATTCTGTGTGACCCCATAGACGGCAGCCCACCAGGCTTCCCCATCCCTGGGATGCTCCAGGCAAGAACACTGGAGTGGGTTGTCATTTCCTTCTCCATTGCAAGAAGGTGAAAAGTGAAAGTGAAGTCACTCAGTCATGTCCGACCCTTCGTGACCCCATGGACTGCAGCCTACCAGGCTCCTCCATCCATGGGATTTTCCAGGCAAGAGCACTGGAGTGGATGCCATTGCCTTCTCTGATGTTTAAGATGAGTCACTGAATTTTGGAAGGGAGTTTCTGAAGTGGTCGAGACTCTAGAGACTTCTCAACAGCTACAGGTCCACATGATTGTTTTTTCAGAGGAAGGACTAGCAAAAGCTACCTCAAGTAGTTGGTCTATACACGCCTCATTTCAGCTCAGCAGCTGATTCATCAGATCTATTTCTTGCTGTGCACAAGGGCTTTCCATCTGACAGAATGAAATTTGGCTTAGAAACCAGAGTTCAGATTGCTGTGTTTTCTACCTTTCAAAATATGCTCTCCTAGTTCAGTTCAGTTCAGTCACTCAGTCGTGTCCAACTCTTTGCGACTCCATGAACTGCAGCACGCCAGGCCTCCCTGTCCATCATCAATTCCCAGAGTCCACCTAGACCCATGTGCATTGAGTCAGTGATGCCATCCAACTATCTCATCCTCTGTCATCCCCTTCGCCTCCTGCCCTCACTCTTTCCCAGCATCAGGGTCTTTTCAAATGAGTCAGCTCTTCACATCAGGTGGTCGAAGTATTGGAATTTCAGCTTCAACATAAGTCTTTCCATGAATATTCAAAACTGAATTTCTTTAGGATGGACTGATTGGATCTTCTTGCAGTCCAAGGGACTCTCAAGAGTCTTCTCCAACACCACACTTCAAAAGCATCATTTCTTCAGTGCTCAGCTTTCTTTATAGTCCAACTCTCACATCCATACATGACCACAGGAAAAACCATAACCTTGACTAGACAGACCTTTGTTGGCAAAGTAATGTCTCTGCTTTTTAATATGCTGTCGAGGTTGGTCATAACTTTTCTTTCAAGGAGCAAGTGTCTTTTAATTTCATGGCTGCAGTCACCATCTGCAGTGATTTTGGAGCCTCCAAAAATAAAGTCTCACTGTTTCCATTGCTTCCCCATCTATTTCCCATGAAGTGATGGGACCAGATGCCATAATCTTGGTTTTCTGAATGTTAAAGTCAACTTTTCACCCTCCTCTTTCACTTTCATCAAGAGGCTCTTTAGTTCTTCTCACTTTCTGCCATAAGGGTGGTGTCATCTGCATATCTGAGGTTATTGGTATTTCTCCTGGCAATCTCGATTCCAGCTTGTGCTTCTTCCAGCCCAGCGTTTCTCATGATGGACTCTCATATAAGTTAAATAAGTAGAGTGACAATATACAACCTTATTGTAAAATGATCTCCTAAAGATCCTGCAATAAATAAACCACCTCTCCTTGCTGTCATCCTCTTATACTTTTTAGCAGAAATTAGAAAGTTACACAGCTGAGCTCTGTATCAACCTTATAAAAAATCGAGAAAAAGAATGCAATGAATTTAATTTTAAAATAACAGATAAATCAGTTACTAATGGTCTAGAGTGATGGGGAAACAGTGGAAACAGTGTCAGACTTTATTTTGGGAGGCTCCAAAATCACTGCAGATGGTGATTGCAGCCATGAAATTAAAAGACGCTTACACCTTGGAAGAAAAGTTATGATCAACCTAGATAGCATATTGAAAAGCAGGCATATTACTTTGCCAACAAAAGTCCGTCTAGTCAAGGCTATGGTTTTTCCAGTAGTCATGTATGGATGTGAGAGTTGGACTGTGAAGAAAGCTGAGCACTGAAGAATTGATGCTTTTGAAGTGTGGTATTGGAGAAGACTCTTGAAAGTCCCTTGAACTGCAAAGAGATCCAATCAGTCCATCCCAAAGGAGATCAGTCCTGGGTGTTCATTGGAAGGACCAATGTTGAAGCTGAAACTCCAATACTTTGGCCACCTCATGCGAAGAGTTGACTCATTGGAAAAGACCCTAATGCTGGGAGGAATTGGGGGCAGGAAGAGAAAAGACGACAGAGGATGAGTTGGCCGGATGGAAACACCAACTTGATGGACATGAGTTTGGGTGAACTCCGGGAGTTGGAGATGGACAGGGAGGCCTGCCGTGCTGTGATTCATGGGGTCCCAAAGAGTTGGACACGACTGAGCAACTGAACTGAACTGAACTGAAATGAATGGTCTAGAGTATGATTAATAAAAATTGACAATAATAGAATATGTGGGAGAAATATTGCTGGTTTCTTTTGAGATGATAATAGAATAGATAGATTACTTGTTCAGAAAATGTTCAAGGATTTTTGGTTGCTTAAGAATCAGTTAAGGTAGATGCATGCTTTATGAAATAAAAATTCAGATAATTATCTAAAAACTGTCACATACTTGAATAAGTGAAGAGAAATTGTATATTGAAGAAGAATAATATAAAGTCACATCACTCTGTTTATGTAATATTTACTTCTACTAGAATAAATATATTTAAGTCAAACTAAATAATAACAGAGAGTGATTTTATATATATACATACACATGTGGTATATTATATATGCACATATATAGAGACCTGGTATGCTACAGTTCACGGGGTCTCAAAGAGTCAGACATGGCGTGGCGACTGAACTACAATAAATACATGTATGTCTATATGAATATATTCCAATTATACATACATATTTTATATTTATATAAATATATATTTCATGGATGTATATATAATTTATTTGGAATTAAACTATAATTCTAAAATACTACATTGGAAGATTTTTAAATGACATGACAAAACATCAATATATTAAGTGAAAAAACAGTATGAAAATACTGCATTAGCCAAAGAGTTCATTCTATAACACGCTACAAAAAAACCAAAACAAACTTTTTTGCCAACCCAATATTTTTATCATTCAATAGAATAAAAAGTATTAAAACTCACATATACCATACATATTTATGATATTATAATATATTGAGAAAGCAAAACTGGAAATGACACTTCAGCATAGATTTCACAGGCTTTTTGTAACTTTTGTTCTTCATTATGAAAATTTTTAAATGTCTATCTTAACAAACATAAAAGTAAGTTCTTAATGAAGTTTTATAAAGTAGATTACAGTAAATTATTTTAAGGAAAACAGTTACCACCCAAAGACCATGAGCATAATTTGATACACAAGCCTCTAATCTTGTTTTCAAAATGTACACTAGTGTGTTTCTACTTCTGAATGATTTGTTTATTCATGGTGGTTCAAATTCAGATAAATAATCATTTGCATGTTTACAATATTCTTTCAATATTTCACATTGCATTAGGTTGTTTTTTATATTTTGTATTGTGCTGTCTCCTATTTTTCTTTCACAAACTACTTACATCCAAATGGGCTTTCCTGATGACTTAGACAGTAAAGAATCCTCCTGTAATGCAGGAGACCCAGTTTCAATCCCTGGGTTGGGAAGATCCCCTGGAAAAGGGAATAACTACCCACTCCAGGATTCTTGCCTGGAGAATCCCATGGACAGTGGAGGCTGGCGGACTTCAGTTCATGGGGTCACAAAAAATTAGACACAACTGAGTTAATGCTTAAAATTCTCCAAGCCAGGCTTCAGCAATACATGAACTGTGAAATTCCAGATGTTCAAGCTGGTTTTACAAAAGGCAGAGGAACCAGAGATCAAAATGCCAACATCCACTGGATCATCAAAAAAGCAAGAGAGTTCCAGAAAAACATCTACTCCTGCTTTATTGACTATGCCAAAGCCTTTGACTGTGTGGATCACAAGAAACTGTGGAAAATTCTTCAAGAGATGGGAATACCAGACCACCTGACCTGCCTCTTAAGAAACCTGTATGCAGGTCAGGAAGCAACAGTTAGAACTGGACATGGAGCAACAGACTGGTTCCAAATAGGAAAAGGAGTTCATCAAGGTTGTATATTGTCACCCTGGTTATTTAACTTATATGCAGAGTATATCATGAGAAACACTGGGCTGGAAGAAGCACAAATTGGAATCAAGACTGCCAGGAGAAATATCAATAACCTCAGATATGCAGATGACACCACACTTATGGCAGAAAGTGAAGAAGAACTAAAGAGCCACTTGATGAAAGTGAAAGAGGAGAGTGAAAAATTTGGCTTAAAGCTCAACATTCAGAAAACTATAATCATGGCATCCGGTCCCATCACTTCATGGCAAATAGATGGGGAAACAGTGGAAACACTGGCTGACTTTATTTGGGGGGGCTTCAAAATCACTTCAGATGGTGATTGCAGCCAAGAAATTAAAAGACGCTTACTCCTTGGAAGGAAAGTTATGACCAACCTAGACAGCATATTAAAAAGCAGAGACATTACTTTTGCAACAAAGGTCTGTCTAGTCAAGCTATGGTTTTTCCAGGAGTCATGTATGGATGTGAGAGTTGGACTATAAAGAAAGCTGAGCACTGAAGAATTGATGCTTTTGAACTGTGGTGTTGGGAGAGGACTCTTGAGAGTCCCTTGGACTGCAAGGAGATCCAACCAGTCCATCCTAAAGGAGATCAGTCCTGGGTGTTCACTAGAAGGACTGATGTCAAAGTTGAAACTCCAGTACTTTGGCCACCTGATGTGAAGAGTTGATTCATTTGAAAAGACCCCAATGCTGGGAAAGATTGAGGGCAGGAGGAGAAGGGGACAACAGAAGATGAGATGGTTGGATGGCATCACCGACTCAATGGACATGGGTTTGGGTAAACTCTGGGAGTTGGTGATGGACAGGGAGGCCTGGCATGTTGTGTTTATGGGGTCAAAAAGAGTCGGACACGACTGAGCGACTGAACTGAACTGAACTGAGCAATTAACACTTTCACTTTCACTTATATCCAAATGAAGAAAGAGGAGGAGTAGAAAGTGCTACAGAAGATCAACTTTGAAACCACCATTCTGGATCCCTTGTGGTTTATAAGAAGTAGTTATAAGGTCTCTGTAATCAGAGGTCAGTGTGTTTTATTTCCATGGTACTCACTTCAATAGGCCTATTACTTAGCAATTATGACACATTATACGTATCATAACAAACACTTATAGAGACTACAAGGTTCTAGGTAACCCAACACCTACAATATTTAGAAAGGATTCCCCAGGTTGGGTTTTTTTTTTTTTTTCATGAAATGTGCATGTTTATTTACATTTATGCTGTTGCTGTGTCCCTGAGTTCTATATTTTGGTTTCCCAGTTAGGAGGGGATATAAACGTTTAACATACAAGAACACAGTGGAAAAACGAAGGTATAGTTAGTGTGCATGTAAGTTGCAAAGTGCCACACAACTCTGTTTGAAGTCAGCACTTCTTTTTCAATAACTGAGCATCAGATTTTTTAATCCTAGAAAAATGGAACTCTTCTTGGGTGCTTTTCAAGTCAGTCATACCACACACACTTATTGAACAGCATCTATGTATGTGCCAAGCTACTGTTGCTGGTACGGTAAATTATTCTATACTGCAACATGTTATTTGGAGGAAAATTGGCACTATTTGCAAGGAACTTTGGGTTTAATTTGCATCTAAAAATTTTAAATACCCGTAATTGTATACAGCCAGGAACATTATCCATGGTTAAATTGCATATTGTTCCTATTGTTGCTAAGATGTGAGGACATTTAACAATTACTACCTTATGCCACATGACGTTGCACACCTGAGAGCAAAGATCACTCAGGGCTGAGGACTTGGCATTGAAGACTTTAGGGGTCTTGATGAACCACCAAACAGATTAACACCCTTTCATCTCGTGCCCACTGAATTTCCCTTTGGAGAGTGCCTCCTGCCCAGGCTTTTGCAGACTCATCCAAGAACTGTCTGGCTCAATTATCTTGGTCCTAGCTGTCTGTAAGCAGAATCATATTTCAGAGGTTCAAAGGGCTCTGGGGCTATCCATCAGGCCAATTCCATTTCAAAAAAAAAAAAATCATGTGCACTCTGATCAAACTGACATTTTCTCCTTCCTTACATGTCAGTAGCACAAAAGCTGAAGCTCCTTCCATTTTGAGATTCTGAACTTCATTCTCCTTTTAATGTAACAGTCCTTCCACTAAATCCTTTCTTGGGCTCATTGGCTGGTTCTATTGAAAATATTCTAACCTTATATCCCTTTCTTGTTATGAATAAAACAGTTATTCAAACCCTAATGCTGAGAAATTTTTTCACAGTTCTCCAGCACTTTCATACTGCAACTCTGTTTCAATAGTAAAAAAAAAAAAAAAAAAAATCAAGACCCTGGAGAGAAAAAATTGATTCTACATCTTTGTAAACTATGGATAACTGACGCCAGGAAAAAATAATTCTTATCTATAGTTACGCAAATCTGCCCCATCCAAAGAGAGTTAATTGACCTCCCTCCTCCACTATGGAGAAGCCAGGATTTGCTTTTGAACCTGTTAAGCATCTATTAACCAGTAGCTACCTAATCTACGATCCTAATCTATGACCTAATCTATGACCAGTAATACTGGAGAAGCTGAAGTTGAATGGTTCCACGAAGACCTACAAGACCTTTTAGAAGTAACACCCAAAACAGATGTCTTTTTCATTATAGGGGACTGGAATGCAAAAGTAGGAAGTCAAGAAACACCTGGAGTAACAGGCAAATTTGGCCTTGGAGTACAGAATGAAGCGAGGAAAGGCTAATAAAATTTTGCCAAGAGAACGCACTGGTCATAGCAAACACCCTCTTCCAACAACACAAGAGAAGACTCTACACATGGACATCACCAGATGGTCAACACCGAAATCAGATTGATTATATTCTTTGCAGCCAAAGATGGAGAATCTCTACACAGTCAGCAAAAAGAAGACCAGGAGCTGACTGTGGCAGGTCATGAACTCCTTACTGCCAAATTCAGATTTAAATAGAAGAAACTGGGGAAAACCACTAGACCATTCAGGTATGACCTAAATCAAATCCCTTATGATTATACAATGGAAGTGAGAAATAGATTTAAGGGACTAAATCTGATAGAGTGCCTGATGAACTATGGACAGAGGTTCATGACATTGTACAGGAGGCAAGGATCAAGACTACCCCCAAGAAAAAGAAATGCAAAAAAGCAAAATGGCTGTCAGGAGGCCTTACAAATAGCTGTAAAAAGAAGAGAAGTGAAAAGCAAAGGAGAAAAGGGAAGATATACCCATCTGAATGCAGAGTTCGAAAAAATAGCAAGGAGAGATAAGAAAGCCTTCCTCAGTGAGCAATGCAAAGAAATAGGGGTATACGATAGAATGGGAAAGATGAGAGATCTCTTCAAGAAAATTAGAGCTACCAAGGGAACATTTCATGCAAAGACGGGCTCAAATGGACAGAAATGGTATGGACCTAACAGAAGCAGAAGATATTAAGAAGAGGTGGCAAGAATACACGGAAGAACTGTACAAAAAAGATCTTCATGACCCAGAAAATCATGATGATGTGATCACTCACCTAGAGCCAGACATCCTGGAATGTGAAGTCAAGTGGGCCTTAGGAAGCATCACTANATATTGTCACCCCGCTTATTTGACTTATATGCAGAGTACATCATGAGAAACGCTGGGCTGGAAGAAGCACAAGCTGGGCTGGAGGAAGCACAGATTGGAATAAAGACTGCCAGGAGAAATATCAATAACCTCAGATATGCAGATGACACCACACTTACGGCAGAAAGTGAAGAAGAACTAAAGAGCCTCTTGATTAAAGTGAAAGAGGAGAGTGAAAAATTTGGCTTAAAGCTCAATATTCAGAAAACTAAGATCATGGCATCCGGTCCCATCACTTCATGGCAAATAGATGGGGAAACAGTGGAAACACTGGCTGGCCTTACTTTTTGGGGGCTCCAAAATCACTGCAGATGGTGACTGCAGCCGTGAAATTAAAAGACGCTTACTCCTTGGAAGGAAAGTTATGACCAACCTAGACAGCATATTAAAAAGCAGAGACATCACTTTGTCAACAAAGGTCTGTCTAGTCAAGGCTGTGGTTTTCCAGTGGTCATGTATGGATGTGAGAGTTGGACTGTGAAGAAAGCTGAGCGCAGAAGAATTGATCCTTTTGACCTGTGGTGTTGGAGAAGACTCTTGAGAGTCCCTTGGACTGCAAGGAGATCCAACGAGTCCATCCTAAAGGAGATTAGTCCTGGGTATTCATTGGAAGGACTGATGTTGAAGCTGAAACTCGAATACTTTGGCCACCTCATGTGAAGAACTGACTCATTTGAAAAGACCCTGATGCTGGGAAGGATTGGGGGCAGGAGGAGAAGGGGACAACAAAGGATGAGATGGTTGGATGGCATCACCGACTCAATGAACTTGAGTTTGGGTGGACTCCGGGAGTTGCTGATAGACAGGGAGGCCTGGCATGTTGTGGTTCATGGGGTCAAAAAGAGCTGGACACGACTGAGTGACTGAACTGAACTGAACTGAACTGAAGCATCTACTTGATTTCCTTATCGATTCAAGAGTTAAATAAAATCTTTAATCATTATTCATTTTATATCTGCATGGGAGTCGCATTTTTATCTTTTTTTAAAGTACCATTTAACAGCTGCAAATGAGGAAAAATCAGCGTAACCAGGTTATCGATCCTGGAGTTTATAAGAATGAGATGGTAAAGAGGACATATCCCGCAAGAGGGGGTCAAGAGTTATATTCTCTCATGCTTTTCTTAGCATTAACATGCCATAATTTAGCGAGAATGAAAATAAAGTTATTTAATAATATTCTCTGAAAGTAATATCACGTTTATATTGGGAAATGATTACGGGGCGATGGTTAGTATCTGAAACCACTGTCAAAGCAAAAATCGCACCAGACTTGGTTAAGCAGGTAAGGAAGCCTGTATTCAAAGCTACTGACACAGGGAGAAAGACAATCTGAATGCACCTCTGCCAAAACAATGGGCAGGAGGGTTTAAAAGGTGGGCTGGTGGCTATCATAGGTCCTCTGTGTTTACCAACTGGCCTTACCAAGGAAAAGGAAGGCTGAGAGAATTCAACACAGAGAGAGGAGAAGGCAGGGTGAGGACAGAGAGCAGCGAGAGATATGAAGATCCTGGGCCTGAGGAGTAGTGCCATTCAGCCCTAACCAGGGACTACCCAGTGCCCGCCAGAAGCTGGAAGAGGCGAGGAGTTACTCGCCCCTAGGGCCTCTAGCGTGAGGAGAGCCCTGGCCACATCTCGAGTTTGACCCAGTGATACTTACTTCTGACTTCTGGTCTCCAGAACTACAAGCGGATAAATTTCTGTTGTTTTAAGCCACCAAGTTTGTGGTAGCATGTTAGAGCAGCCACAGGAAAACCAATACTGACTTTGGTACCAAGGAGTGGGGTACTGCTGTAACAAATACCTAAAAATGTGGCAATGGCTTTGGAGTTAGTAATGAACAAAGGCTAGAAGAATTTTGAGGCACATAAGAAATAAAACCTAGATTGTTTTAAACAAACTACTGATAGAAATAGAAACCTTAAAGGGACTTCCCTGGTGGACCAGTGGCTAAGACTCAGCCTTCTCAATGCAGGGGCCCAGGTTTGATCCTTAATCAGGGAACTAGATCTTGCATGCTGCAACTAAGACCTGGTGCAGCCAAACAAATAAACAGAAATGTTTCAAAAAGAAATATAAGCAGTAAGAGCTCAGAAATAAGGGAGAAGCACAAAAGGGGAAGCTCGTATCATCTAGGAGAATACGCATATTGTCATAAACAGAATATTGCTAGAAATGTGAACATTAAGGTGCTCAAAGGTCTCAGAAGGGAGTGAGAGACATCCTGGTGGAAAAATGGGAAAAGGCAATCCTTGTTAACAGCGGCAGAGAGCTTCACGGCACTGTGAGCTACTGTTGTGTGGCAAATAAAAATCTTGCAAGGGATGAATTCAGATATTTAGCTAGAAGAATTCCAAGCAAAACTTTGAACATACAGCCTGGCTTCTCCTTGCTGCCTGTACTAAAATGGTAGAGGAAAGAGACATATTGAGGAAAGAAATCCTAAGCCAAAAGAAACCACAACTCGATGATTTGGGAAATTCCCAGACTATCCAGATTGCTAGAGATACTAAAATTAGGAGGTTCACTGTTATAAAATTGTACTCTGGAGAGAAGTCCAGAGGTATGGCTGGAGAACCTTTCCTCAGTGCAAAAGAGATTAAACATGAGTGAAGGGAAGACTAGCTGGGGGACTGGACAATCTAAGTGAGAGATAATGGTATAATGGTTGGGAAGTACATATGGCAGTCCAGCACAGCAGGATGAAAAGGGATTGCATTCTAATGTATGCTGAAGACAGAGCTGATGATATTTTCTGACGGACTGTAAATGCTTTGTGAGAGAGAAGGGTTGAGGATTATTCCAAGGCATTGGGTCTGGGTAACTGGAAGGATAGGGTTTCCCAGGTGGTGCAGGGACAAAGATCTGCCTGCCAAGCAGGAGACACGGGTTCAATCCCTAGGTCAGGAAGAAATGGCAATCCACTCCAGTATCACCTGGGAAATCCCATGGCAGAAGAGCTTGGTGGGCTACAGTCCACAGGGTCACAAAAGAGTTGGACACGAATAAGCAACTAAACAACAACAAGAAAGACAAAGCTGACATTTCCTGAGACACAGAAAAATACCAGGAGCCCAGTTTTTAGCATAATAGATTACGATTTCCATTTAGAAAAGCAAGTGGAGATTCTGGGAAGGCAATTGAATTTAGGAGTCCAAAGAGCAGCATTTCAGTCCAGACCACAGCTATAAATTTGGGGTCATCAATACAGAGATAAATATAAAGCCATGAGACTGGAGGAGGTCATCAGGAAGTGTCTGGACACACAGAAAAGAAGAGGTTCAAAAGCTGAGTCATGGGAGCCTACAAAATTAAAAGGTTAAGAAGAGGGGGAGGGAGCAGCAGAGGAGAGCGAGATGGAGTATGCAGGGATAAAACCAGGAGAATGTGGAGTCCTACTGAGTCAAGAGAAGGAAGTGTTTCAAAGAGAAAGGATGATCAAAAGTGTCAGGTACTGCTGAAAAGGTCAGAAAGAAGAGGGTGACAGTGTCCATGGTGCTTACCAGTCA
Organism: Aepyceros melampus; assembly: GCA_006408695.1. NCBI lineage: Eukaryota > Metazoa > Chordata > Mammalia > Artiodactyla > Bovidae > Aepyceros > Aepyceros melampus. The sequence continues at coordinate 77,099 of SJXQ01009807.1, read as the reverse complement.
GGAAGTTGTTGGCGATGTTGACTAGAGACGTTTTGCTATGATATTGACATGATGATTTCGGTGGGGGATAAGAGAGGGAATTTAAAGACAGAACATATAGGAAATGAAATGGACTGGAAAGTCAATTAATTTCACTTTTTAAAATAATCCACAAATTTGGCCAGAATAAGCTCATTACTGACTTTAAAAAGTTTTGCTGAGATGCACCAGATGGCTTGAGGTATGGAGGAAATGAGTAACCAACATGGATCATTCAATTAGAGAGTTTGCTAATTAAAGAAAGAGGTAGTAAGTGCATGGTAATTTCCAAGAGCTAAGGGGAAAGCAAATGTGATTGTTTTCATCTGTTGAATCTGTTTAGTCTGTGAGGTAAAAATGGAGAGAAAAGAGACTGAATGGGGTTCTTGAAGAATTGAATGGGGTTCTTGAAGAATTGAAAGTGATGCAAACAACAACCAAAAAAAAGCAAAGTGAAGGAAATTACTTTGGTAAAGAAGTAATTTCTTCCTCAGAAATACTAGGGACAGATGAGAAGGTAACTGCACACCAGGCTTTCTCAATCTCAGCACTGTTGACATTTTGACCTGGATAATTCTTTGTTGGGATGGCCTGCTTTACTGGACATTTAGCAACCCTGATCTCTACCCACTAAAAACCAGTAGCACTTGCCCTCTGTCATGACAGCCTCAAATGTCTCCAGACATTGCTAATGTCCTCAGACATTGCCAATGTCTCCTCGGGGCAAAATCACCTTGGTTGAAAACCACTGATACAGAGATAAATTGAAGAACAGAGAATTGCACTGTGTGTGCTCTGAGTCCTATGAGAAATTGGAATGGTAACTTCATGTGAGCTATTAGAATGGCCTGGGTGATTAAGGGAGAACTTCTGGGAAGAATAACAATAGATACTATGACAGCTTTGTTTTGTGTCGACCCTGGAACTGTCGTCTGCCAGAATGCCCTTCCCCGTATAGTTCTAGACTCATGTGGGCCACAAGAGACATTTTACGTGAGATTTGAAGGTGGAAGGAAACAGCCACCACATTCATTTCACACTTGGAAGGCTAGAGCAGAGCACCAGGCAGGACCGCGGCTTGCAGACACTGCCACTCGCCTGCTGGCTCGCTTGCGGTAAAGCAGCCAGCAGCCCACAGCTCCTCCAGCTCCTGCGCCAGGTGCCTCTTTAAGCCCTGTGATGAAGGGCGCCAGCTGCCCCAGCAGGCCAGCCACCTCGTTGAAGTGGGAGGCCTGGGAGCAGTGAGAGACCCACGGGGGTCCCAGCCCACCTGGGAGGGCTCCAGCCCAGCCCTGCAGGTTCCAGTTTGTGCTTCCTCTCCCCTATCTCTTGTCCATCTTTCTTCCTAATCACCAGTCCTGCTGATTTGGGGCTGCAGCATCCAACAGAGAAGCAGTAACTGTATATAAACTCTTCAGTGTGATCTCTCAATTGTCTCAGGTCAAATCCCACATTCTACACCGTTCATTTACTGCTGCCTATATGTCAAGTGTAACAACACTATAACTTACATTACAGTGTCCTTATTTTATTGGTGAGGAAACTGAGAGCCAGGAAGACTGACTCTATCAAGGTTCCACATTTAGTAAGTGGTGCAAACATGGGAACTTGAACAACATCCACCTTCTTTTAAAACCCTCTCCCTCCATCCGGCCAGTCTAAGAAATGAAGGAGGGGGAGAGCATTTCTAAATGAATGACCTTGACAAGTGACTCCACACTGTATTCTAATAATGGTAGGAAATAAATAAAAGCCCTTTTCAAGATAGCACTTAATGATGTTTTAGAGGTAAGAGGCACAACAGTTAAAGATAAGACTTACCTGCTCTTCACAGATATGAAATAAGAAGAGTCTCAGTCCTCTGTTTTCTATTACTGCGTAATCCTCTGAGACACCAGCGTTTGGGGGCAGCAAACGGCCTGAAAGTTTAGAAGGGGCCTTAACAAATTCATCAACACTCAGACTACTCAGACCAGGACACAGCAACCAGGGTGCTCATGACTATCATTGTGCCTCAGCCAACACCCTGGCTTCCTCTTTCCCACCTCTCACCCCAGGGGCACTGCTTCTAGGCCTCTCCCATGCCGGCTGACACCGACATTAACAACAGCAGCCACATTCTCTGTACACGTGGACTGTGGCAACAGACCAAGATAGGACAATCCTTGCATTTTACTTGCTGGTATTGTTCAAAGCAGCAGCAAAACCAGAAAGGCGGCGAAGAAACTGTATTAGGTTGTCCGGGTGAGCAATCTTATGTGTCCATATCTCTGCGTCTACTACAGCATATGAAGTCCTGAGGTACAGAGATCAAATCTACGAATTACTTTCCAAAAAGGCAAGAATGATAGAATATCACCAATGGAAGGGAATTTTTCTTCAGGTCACTTAATCCATTCCAAGTGAATGAATCCATTCTAAAACTAACCAAGTAGTCATCCATGCTCTTCTTTCACCCTTCAAATACCACACCACCATTAACCAATCCAAAAGGGAGCCCTTGTTATCTTCTGAGAGCAAAGAGCTAAAAGCTAGAGGCACTCCTTGCTTTGAGCTAGACTATGCCTACCTGTGATTATGACCCAGCGGTGCTGGAAGAGTCATTTTGCCTCATCCAGAGTATCTCCACCTATCACAGGCCATATTTATTGTTTAATGCATGTTCTACAGTTATAATAATGGCAACAATAAGAAGACTGATACGAATGCAGCTATTTTGTACACCAGTTTGTTCCATCAGTAAAAAAATTTTAGATCAGTTACTGACAGCACAAATGATTACTGCTTTTGCCATAACTTTTTTCACTTTATACCACAGTAGCACTATGGTTCAATTAGCTAAAAAGGTAGTAATTATCTTATTATATTTATCTATTGTATTCATAGTCATTTTGAAAATCCTCTTTCCTTGATTTCCAAAGAAAAACTATTCACTTGAACAAAGTTTTATTTTTAAAGTTATAGTAAATGTAGGATATGTGGGAATTTATCTTATAGAAATAAGCTTCGGATTGAAGCCCACTTTAAGATCACAGTTTTATTACCTGAGAAAAGGATAAAATTTTGAAATAGAATATCTTTACCAAAACTTGGGAACAGTTTCTATAGAAATTGCCAATTAACTCTTGCATATTGTCTTCAGGTTTCTGAAGACCTCAGTGCAAGATGGATCAAGTCACAAATACTTCTTACTGTATCTTAGACTGCACGGTCATCTGTGAAAAACAGAAGGAAGGGCTTGCGGTGACCATTCTTCTGCTTTATACCTAGAGCATAGTCTCTCCAGGAACGCCTTGTATTTCACCTCATCAGAGTCTGTCTCCACTACAAGAAAATAGATAGTGCAGATACTGACAATATAAACGACCTCAAGAAAAAAATTACAGACAGGGCTGACATGTTGAAGCAGAGAGTTTATCAGGATTGAGAACTGATTCGTCAGGGAGTTCCCTGGTGGTCCAGTGGTTAGGACTCTGCACTTCCGCTGCAGAGGGTCCTGGCCAGGAAGCAAGATCCCACAAGCCATACAGTGCAACCAGAAACACCTGATTCGTCAGTTTAATTTCTCAGTAACTGGGTTAGTATCTGTCCTCTAAATAAATCTGATCCTAGGATGACTGTGCTCTGATCAGTTATAGGTAAAATATATTCAATAAGAAAATTAAGATGGGATTGTTTCTTTCAGATAAAAGAGTACAAAAGTCCTAGAGGGAACAGGCTAGAAATGATAGGAAGCTAAGTTTGATAATTCAACTTTATATGGCAGTACTCTATGGGAAAAAACACAATTTAGTGGGATTCAATAAATAGTTTTCTTAAATTAAACTATTTGTTAGAATTAAGCTGTGCTCTGGGTTTTTAAATCAAAATGAATATGCTGTGGTAATTGGGGATATGAGAAAAAATAAATTAACACTACTTGGAACAGGTTAATGTGTCTGAATTTATGCCAATACCTGTTTGTGAGAGGGAACAATATTCTAGTAGATGAAAGCTGCCAATTATGTTTTAATAGGTTCATGTACAATGATAGTAGAATTATAATACTGATTTTCTTCTGAATACTCCAATTTGCACTGTTTTCCTCCAATAATTTCTGCTTCAGTGACTGTATATTGATCTTCACTATGTATTATTTGTTCTCAAATTAAATACTCTATTTCTAAAGTTGTGGGGGTAGGGAGAGGAGCACACACATGAAAGAATAATCCAAATTCCAGTGAGACCTCATACTTTTCATCAGTATGCTATTTCATTCTCAAAATAATTCCTGTGGCTTTTTTGTCTTGAACATTCAGGAACTGGCTGCCCAATGCATTTGTATTTATTCACCTCGCTTTCCTTCATATTTGATCTTTGTTTCTTGCCTTTAGTCATTTCACGGCTAATTAAATCCCTCTACCTTCTAAGTGAGAAGAAGAAAGACAAAATAACGTAAGCTATTGTAGTAGTGTCAAAGGAGAAAAAAAAGTAGAAAGGGACTAAACTGTTTCTCCAGCGTCAGTGCCAGTTGACCCCAGGTCTGCCTGCTTCCTCAGCACTGCCCCTGGGGATGAAAAACCCTTGACACGCAGCCCAGCTCAGAGATGAAGGCACATGTGCCGAGCCTGGCTGCGTGTGTGAGACGCACACGGATGCACCATGTCTCAGGGCTGCTGAGAGTCCTGCCTCCCCAGTACAAGAAAGCCAGGGACAGAGCATGCTTACTGGGCACTCCCTTCATTCCCCTCCAGTTTCTTCTAAGGAATACAGCTCTGCCTTCTTTTCCTGATGGATAATCTGTACCTGGAGGGTCTAGAGCCTTCTGTACCCTTGCTCCCACGTGGACAGATTTCCAACAACATGCTCAGTCGGCTCTCCATCACATTCTTGCCTGCTTCCTTCTCCTAGGGCCTAGAATTTACATATGTAACATCAGACACTGTTTCAGAGTAGACACACCATTGGGAATCCGCGCCATCTATTTACAAGTATTTCCCACCTAGAACTCCCACAAGCACCCTGCGGCTGGTGTACACGACTTAGTGACTAAACCACCACCACACCAAACCAGGTTCGTTTGCCCTGCACAGAGCAAGCCGGGTGCTGAGACAGCGAGGTTTGCAGCAGAGAAGAGGTTTACTCTCAAGGCAGCCAAGTGAGGAGAGGAGACAGGAGAACAAATCTCAAATCTGCCTCCCTCAAGGCAAGGGGCTAGGGACATTCCTGGGACAAAGCTTGCATCTTCCATCACTTCAGCTGTGTCCAACTCTTTGCAGCCTCAAAGGACTGTGGCCCACCAGGCTCCTCTGCTCATGGGATTTTCCTGGCCAGAATACTGGAGTGGATTGCCATGCCCTCCTCCAGGGGATCTTGCCAACCTAGAGATCGAACCTATGTCCCCCATACGGCAGGCAGATTCTTCACCATCTGAGTCACCAGGAAAGCCCACAGGATAAGGTTGAGGTGTGGGGAATTGGGGAAAAGGGACTGGAGATAAGAGAAAGAGGAGGTAATCATTATACTGGGCAAGTGCTTCTGAGCTGTCTCTTCATGGACACATGTTCAGAAAATGGCAGCATCCCCAGGCACTGAGGGTGGAGTCTGAGGCCCTCTGATGTCAGAAGGTCATCAATTGGACACTCATGATTGCCCAGTTGGAGGGTCAGTGGTCCCAACTAGTCTTAAACAGCTCAAGCTCAAATTGAACACAGCTGACTCCAACTCCCTGAAAACAACTCAGGCAAACATCTTATTCTTTAGATGATGTGAGGCTTGGAAGACATGAAAACTTTTTGTAGCAACGATTAAAGTGAGCTTGATCGATGAAGGCAGTTTATGGGTTTCACAGATCTAACTGATGATTATCCTCAGTTTCACTAGAATACTGTTCTCGTCACCCTTCCCTCGAGGACAATGTTCTGGAGATTTTGCCACTTTATTAAAGGCAATCCAGCCTTGGGTTTGTCCACTAATTACCCCCTGCCCGTTCTGGTGCTCTCCACACCCCTCAGCAGCCAACATCCAAAGTCCTGTAACAGCTCACATATTTTAGGTTGATTTAATGTCATCTTTTTGTTCCTGTTTTCTATTCCAGATCATCAAGATGTGACAGCAATTATAGTAGTAGCTGAGAACTGATGTTAGGTTTCTCTACAGTAAGTTTCTTTTTAGCAAGGTTGGTAAAATATGCAATCAAACTAGGTACAAAATATTGATCCAGCCTCTCTTTGATGAATATGAAGAAGGCCTAGAGGGATTCCAACTAACTGAAAGAATTAACCAAGCACAGATTTGTTTTACTTGGTCCTGTGACAAGGAAATTGGGGATCCTTTTCCCAAAAAATACATAAGGTCACTCCATCTTATTCACTGCTGTGTTCCTGGTACCCATCAGAGTACATTGCCATAGTGGGTTTCTATAAACATTAGTTGAATAAAAAACAAATGGGTGAATACAGGATCTCATGCCTGAATTAAGTTATCGAAAATAACTGAATAAAACATCAGTTATGGGCAAATAATGAAAAAACAGTGAGGTGCTACCTAAACAAGCAATATAAAAGTTAAAAGAATGGGATATAGTGAAGAACACAGAAAAAAGTAAACTGATAATTTAGAACCAGTTCAGCCTTAAATCTAGGGGAAGGTTTAGCATTAGATAGAGACAAAGGCATTCCTGGCACAGGGAACAGGATACATAAACATTTGCATGTGCTTAACAGCATGGACCAATGAGAAGAAATGCTCTGTTGGGAGTGGGAAATGTGTGGGAAACACAGATAGTAGGTGGACTGAAGGCAGAACATGGAGATCATTTTAAAACTCAGTCTAAGGAGCACTTGAAAAAGCACCAGGTCTGGTCTGAGTGAGATGTTTTTTGTATGTCCAGACATTAACTTCCTCTCTGTTTCACTAAGTTTACTTTTCCAAAAGATGCATATTTCTTTCTCATGCTCTAGGTTATACATAAGACCCCACAATCGGCAGGGGCAATAAAGTGTTTAAGAGCGCTGGTAAACCGGGTAAAGAGAGCCACAGTCAAGTGGAAGACACAGTGACAGGGACAATGATATCAAATGATATCAATGTGATCAAATGCTGGTTCTCCAGATTATCACCAAAGCAGCTACTGATAAGACAAAGCACAGTTAATCCCTTGTCACGGTAAGTGAGGACACTAGGTCAGCAGAGCCTTAATAATGTCCTGCTGCTGCTGCTGCTGCTGCTGGTGAGTTGTGTCAGTTGTGGCCAACTCTGTGCGATCCCAGAGATGGCAGCCCACCAGGCTCCCCCGTCCCTGGGATTCTCAGGCAAGAACACTGGAGTGGGTTGCCATTTCCTTCTCCAATGCATGAAAGTGAAAAGTGAAAGGGAAGTTGCTCAGTCATGTCCGACTCTTCACGACCCATGGACTGCAGCCCACCAGGCTCCTCCATCGCATGGGAGTTTCCAGGCAAGAGTACTGGAGTGGGGTGCCATTGCCTTCACCATAATAACAGTCCTAGGGAAGGACAAAGTTGGGATACTTACTGAAATTTTGAAGTCTGGTTTAAAGCACGTCTTACAATGTGGAAGCTTGATTACGATTGGGCAGGAATTATGATGTAATACTTTCAGACTAGTAATAGTTGAGGACATAGCAATGTAAGACTTCTGAGGTGAAGATTCAAAGAGTCTGGTGTAAACTGTCCACAGATGCTTCCTATTAGTGAGTTGATGGAACTTCTTGGAAGTCCTTGAAGTGAAAAGTAAAGTTATTTACAGCTCATATCATCCAGGGAAAGAGCCTCATGACATACTAAAGTTAGATCAAAGACAGTGGAATAATAAAGTCATGTTAATGTACTAGTGAGCTGCCTAGATGGTTTCAATTCTGAGTGTACACGCATGCAAAGGACACAGGAAGCAGAACCAAAGAAGACTTCTGAGCTCTGCTCGGTAGATTCAAAAAAGTCTTCAAAGAAGAGGTGGCCTCTTTGCCATGAGCTAAAAAAAATGAGCAGTTTGATCTGTGTACAAAAGGAAGAAACGATCAAGGAAAGGGCATAATGTTGTGTAAGAAAAAGGGTGAAAGAATGTGTCTTTCACCATAGATTCTATAAGCAAAACCCATCACTGTTGTTCTAACATACAAATTGATGCCCTTCTACTGTGTTTATTGTAATTACTCAGAGTATTTTGTTGGGAAAGAAATTTTTGCATAAGGATGATGTTTTAAATTATTGCTGAAACTACTTTCATGTTTTACGATGAGCTTAAAAACAAATACGGTTTGGGGATGCAAACTTAAAATCATGTGGGATTTTTTAAAATATTCTTTTTTAATAAACAAATTGTTAAAACACACAGAAAGTCATTCCCACCTAAAGAGAGTAAAAGAGAAAGGAAGTGTGGAGCTGCCAGCAGGGTTTGTAGTTTCTCTGGTGCAGTGCAACCACATTTCAAATCCTCCAGGAAAAAGAAGAAAATATTCTGACTCATGAAAGCCAGAGTGGAGGCCATTTAGCTCTCTCCTGCATGTCAGGGAACTTTTAGTAAACTAACTTAGAAATAAACCCAAAGGGATTATGGTCACTGTGCATTATAAAAAAAGGGATGGCCATAAGGAAATTTAATCAGAAAATAAACTTCAAAATCAAAAACATGCTTCAGTGCAAGAACACTGGGAAACCAATCAGTATTTGATGCTCTTGGTAGCCTCTCCTAGAAAGCACCTTATCCCTCTGACGCTTTTGTGTGATAAAGGTCAGGCACCCCTCCGTGGCCCTTCATGAGCTGGTCAGACCCAGGTCCCCTAGTCAGTGATGAGCACAGCTCTGATTCAACAAGCTGCAAACCCCACACCTGAGAGCCCAGACATTCAAAACAACCAGCTAATTAAACCTGGAGCAGCAAGCTATCATCATCCGAGATTCATGGGCATCCAACAAGCAGAAGAACTAGCAACACGGCACTCAGCAACAGCTGTCACCTGCTATAATGTTCTTTAATTATCTTAAAATCTCTAAGAACTGACAAATGGGTGACAAAATGCAATTTTCTGTGTCAGGAAGCGGAGAGAAGCCCGTGTTGCTTTGATGAGAGGAAATACTGTAAACCGTCTCTCTCGGCTCTCGCTGGGGAGAGGGTACCGTCGTCACTCAGTCCTGGTCTGTAAACACACTCGTTGTTATTGTTGATGTGTAGTCACTCGGTCATGTCCGACTCTTTTGCAACCCCATGGACTGTAGCTCAGCAGTCTCCTCTGCCCATGGGATTTCCCAGGCAAGAATACTGGAGTGGGTTGCCATTTCCTCCTCCAGGGGATCTTTCTAACCCAGGAATCAAACCCTCATATGCTGCATTGGCAGGTGGATTCTTTACCACTGAGCTGATCAGGAAAGCCCATATAACACACTCATTACAGGACTCGTGGAGGGACACGTTTCCTTCTTTATAAAGACTGAAGAAGAGAAGCCAGGATGGTCACTGGGCTATGACAAGCCGTCCCCCATAGGCTCAGCACGTCTTTCAAATTCAGCCCCAGCTCCGGGGCCAGCCCCACTGTGGTGCACATGTCCAGTGGACATGCATTTCTGGGATGGACCACTAGCAAAGCCAATCCGTGTTCCCTGGGATCATGTCACGCCCCTTCCCACATGCCCATTGGCATGGCCAAAAAATTTTTTTAAATAATAATTTTTAAAATAATAAAATAAATTAGTGTCAATTTAGTAAACATTCAGTGAACATTTCTGCTCACTATAGTACAAGCATTTAACTTTTCTACTTTAAATTATTTTAAGCAATTAGCATATTATTTTAAATTTCTATTACTAGTTAAATTAGTCTGTTTTTATGCTCTTTGAGATACAAGTTCTCTGGGAACAAGGACAAGATCTGTTAAGTGATTTTGTTCATGTTACTTTGATAATCAACATTTTGTATTTGGTCATTTCAATAATAAAGTCAACTGTTCTCTTCAAGACCATGTAGTCAAATTTATTAATTTTTTCCTCCTATATTTTCAATCATACTATCCACTCCATCAATGCTTCTCACTGTATCATTTCAGAGCCCACACGTGAAGACATCTTATGTACAGTACAAGATTAGACCTGTTAATTGACACGGTACCTGAAATGGACATGCCACTAACCTAAAGAGATAAGAGGAGATCATTGCTTTCTCCAATCAACTTCCACTAAAAATGCAGGTAAGGGCATGAAGCTGATCCAGAAGAAGGCACAGCACCCGAATGCTGCCCAAGTTATGACAAAAAATCTATACTCCCAATTTACCTATTTTGCTTAAAGGAGAAAAAACTTCCAGTGGAAAACATACCCATTTTATATATTTAATATAACTGGGGAATATTGACACTAGAAGGAAACATTGTTTATCTCTGAAAAATGAAAGTGAAGCTACAAGAAAGAGTGAATTACAACAACGCTGACTCCCATAGAAACAAACCACAGCTTCCAAGCATGGACATTTAAATTACACATCACAGATGCTTTGGTGCCTTTCAAAATAGAATAAATAAAGAGGAATGTGACAAGGATCATTCTCCTCTCTGCAAGGGTGGCCTTCAGTGGAACCTGGCCAGGAACACAGATAGCCCAGGCAATCCTGATAATCTAACAAGACTGAAGAATGATGATGCATTATAGACATAAAAGATATTCTTTCACCATGTCAAGTCAGTCTCAACAGACTGAATTTTGTTTTCTATTGTAATGCATTCTTATTTGTGAAATAATATCAAAAACTGAAAAGCACTTCACAGCTTACCAAATATTTCCATAGACCTTCTTTAGCACTGACAGCATCTGGACAGAGATAATGGGCGGACCAACATAGATCCATGCTCCTCGTTCATAACGCAAAGCTGGTGGAAAGAGGTGGCCCTGGTTGGGACCATGTGATGGAATGTGAGCCAAAGTGATGTCTGCCATTTCTGGGCTCAGAAATAGAGTACTGGGTGTTCAATCCTTTATGCTCTCACCTTTCACTACACAGCCAACTAAAGGCAAAGGATCCAGTAAAAGACACTAACGGCATCTTAAGAGATGGAGAGAGTCACATCATAACAGGAGATTCACACAGATCTGGGATGCAGCAGGAAATTATCGAGATTTGCAGAATCTTTCTTGCTTTATTAGCTAGTGAAAACAACACACCGCCAAAAGAAGTGACAATGCAGGTGCTAGTCAGGGCCTAGCTCATGTCAGGCGTCCAACAAATGTTGGCTAGATGGATCTGTCTGTCCATCATCTGGATGATGAGTGGATGGATGAATGGCAGGTAGATGGATAAATGGCAGCCCTATTATAGTCTAACCTATTAAATCTGGAAATCATAAAGTTTTGCCACAAATACAACACTCGGTAGTGATGTCAGTTTCTAACACATGTGACTGGGCTGATGACTATTTTAAAGAAACATGGCTGGCCTGTAAAATTGTAATATACTTTTCAGAGGAATATTAAAAAAAATTGTACATGGCACTAATTAGAGACTAAACCAAATAAGGTCTCAAAATATCTCCAGACTAGTAACCATGATTTTCCCAAATAATTCAGAAGAAACGGGGATTAGGGTACTAATACATAGGTTTAAGAGCACTGGGCTTTGAGAATAGGAAGATGGTAAATCAGATGAAGGTTGCACCACACACTAACTGTGTGACTTCAACTGAATCCCCTACCCTCCCTAAGCTCTGCCTCTCACATCTGTAAAATGGTAATGAAACATGAAAATCAAAGTAGAAAGTTTAGCATGGTGTCTGGCACATAGAAGACAATACATGCTAGGCTATTATTCTTGAGAGTGACTCTATACACTGTTACTGCTAATTAAAATATATTCAAGTTACCCTGTCACAATGGCAGGTAATTTCACAGATATTAAACCATACAAATTAAAGGATTCCTCCAATTTTAAGCATAGTTAAAAGACAGTCAATAACTAACTCATATTGCAGAACTGGAAGCTTTTCAAGGGTGGCTATCAGTGGCTGCTGTATGATAATTGCTGAGCTCTTCTTACAAATTTAACTTGTCAATCCAGTGGTTGCTAGCCTTTTCTGAATATCAAGGTCTGGATTCATGACATTCTCGTTCTTGCTCATTTCTCTCCAACATGCTTCCCAGTGTTCCTTTCACCATCTTCCAGACAAGCCATAATTTCTGCTTTTGAGCATTTTCTTGGACCTCCCCATTTTTGTGAACCACCTTCCTCCTATTCTTTAATCTCCTGGGCAAATATCAGACTCAAGGTCACGCTGATAAAGCCTCCTGCAAACTTTATATACTTGGCAAATGTCAAGGCTCTTAGCTCTCTGCATTTACTTATACCACAATGGAGATCTCCTCTCTTCAGACTCCTAGACATATAATCCACATAAAACAGAGTATTTACTCCTATACTCTTGTATATTGATATTTAATTATTTTACTTTTTTATTCCTCTTAAATAGGATTGTCAATTTCTTGGCAGCCTTAGTACCCTCATCTGTGACATGAGGGCATTGTATTAAAGGTCTCCTGGTTTCTTCTTACTCCCAAATTTTTACTATCTCCTGAGGCATTTTGCCTGTGAAGACCAAAGCATTAAGCACAAAGATGGGTACATTTTAGCTTACTCACTATGTAAAGAGTTAAGAGAAAAGATGTGTGCACGTTCAGTTGCTCAGTCATGTCTGATTCTTTGTGACCCCACGGACTGTAGCCCACCAGGCTCCTCTGTCCATGGGATTTCCCAGGTGAGAATACTGGAATGGGTTGACATTTCCTTCTCCAGGGGATCTTCCCAACCCAGGGATCAAACTCGCATCTCCTGCACTGGCAGGCAGACTCTTTACCACTGACCACCTGGGAATCCCAAGAGAAAAGTGATAAGCCATCCTTAACAAAATTCAACCAAGGTCAGGTCTAAAGTGAACCTTTTTAGTGTACATCAGCATATAGAACAACATTCACAAAGATTTTCTCTTGACAGATTTAGCTCTAAGGTTAAGAAAATTCATGGCATTTCCCCCCCTTATTTTTGTGAAATTGAAAGGCAACATAGGGCCAGGCAGCCTGATAGAAACTTTCTTTTGCCTACAGGAGAGAGTGCTCTCTTTTCAAAGGCTTTCTCAAATGCTCCAGGATTTCTGCTTCCTCACTTACAAAAACAGTCTCAGGCATAATTCCACTTTCTTCTTTCCTCTTGCTCAAATTGATTCACCATGAAACAAGTAAGATGTAGCTTTTAGGGTCCCTTATTTGAGAGAATTCTAGCAATGTGTCCATGTGGTCCAATGTTGCACAATTTGCAAATGTAAGATACTTTATTCATAATTAAATGACTGTGGTCTCTTTTCACTCTGCTTTTTCCCCCTTTTACTGACCTTTGCTGAAGTAGTAGTGTTGTGACCCGGGCACATATGAAGACAAGGTAAAAAGATGTCAGTTTATGACACATAGTTGGGAACACAGTCAGCTCTTGTTTAGTCAGATGTTTTCACATGGTTCACCATCACTTCCTTAAAGTAAAGCTGTAATAGCCTGTCCAGTAAGTGGCAAAGCTAGGATTCAAACCTAAGTGTGTCTGATTCTAATGCTACCGTTTCATCTTATTTACCCCTATCATATTCGTTGGGATCTATTAACAAGTCCTTGATTCCTTAATTTAAGTATGATGCTCGATGCTCAGCCACTTACCAGCATCTTGTACCTCCACCTCTCAATCTGGTGCCAACAGACCACTAACAGCTACCACTCTCCTACCTGTATAAACAACTCTACCCTTGTTGAACTCTTTTTCTTTTACAGATTGTAGTTTGGTTTATCTTTCCTTAGGCTATAATAGTTTTGACCAGTCACATTTATGTGAATTCTTACTACTTTTTTCCTAAATTGACATAAAGCATTGGCATCAATGAAGATAATATATAACTCATATTATACCACTACTATAAAGGCTGCAATGAAAAACTGGGTTATGATTGTTGTCAAATTTAAGAGTTGTCCACTGAAAAAACCTAGAGACAAAAATCAACCCAGTAGTACTAAAGACCAGATTTTGCTCTCTAAATGTAAGTAAATATAATTTTTTAGTTTAAAAACTAGAGCACCTTGGGGGAAATTACTAATTACAGGTTAGGGCAGGAACTATCCAAAACCAGTTCTTTTGTCATACTGCAACAAGAACGATTTCTGACAACATCCCAGTGGTCCCTCCCCTGCTGCTTGCCCAAGGTTTCACTGTGATTTCAGTTACCCTCATGGTCAACTGCAGTCCAAAAATATTAAATGGAAATTACAGAAACAAACAATTCACAAGTTTTAAATTGTGTGATGTTCTGAGTAGCCTGATGAGATCTCGTAGCATCCCGCTCATGAATCACCTCCTTTGTCCAGCATATCATCCCTACATTAGTCACTTAGTAGCCATCTGGGTTATCAGATCAACTGTTTCAGTACTGCAGTACCTGTGTTCAAGTAACCCTTATTTTACTTATTACTGGCCCCAAAGCACAATAGTAGCAGTGCTAGAAATTCAGATATGCCAGAGATACTGCCAAGTGCTTCTTTAAGTGAAAAGGTGTCTCAAGTTAATGAGGAAAGAAAAAAAATTCTGTGCTGAGGTTGCTAAGACCTATGGTAAGAATGAATCTTATATCTGTGAAAGTGTGAAGAAGGAAAAAGAAATTTGTGTTACTTCTGCTATTATGGCCACAATGTGTAACAAGTGCTTAGTTAAGATGGAAAAGGCATTAAATTTGCACAGTTAGATAGTTTAAGAGAGAGAGAAACCATATTCACATAACTTTCATTACATTATGTTGTTTTGACTGTTCTATTAATATTTTAGTATTAGTTATTGTTATTAATTGCTTACTGTGCCTAATTTATCAGTTAAACTTTATCATAGGTATGTATATATAGGAAGAAAAAACAGTATATGGATATACAACTCCATACTACTCACGGTTTCAGGTAAACAATAGGGACCTTAGAAAGTATTCCATGGATAAGGAGGGACTTCTACATTGAGGTTATGTCACAAGAACAGAGGAGTCAGTCTGAAGAGGCGTCAACTGACCAAAGTATTCATAAGAATAAAAACACACAAAAATGTTAAAATTCATGAGCTTTAAATATTACTAAAACAAAAAATGAAACCTTCACTAGTCACCTTTTAAAAATGCTCAGGGGACTCTCTGGTGGTCCACGGTTGAGAATACACCTGCCAACGGAGGGGACACGAGTCCGATCCCTGGTCCAGAAGGATTCCACGTGCCAAGGGGATACCCCCCGTGCACAACCACCGAGCTCGCTGTGTCCCAGCTGCCAAGCCCACACACCCTAGAGCCCACACTCTGCAACAGGAGAAGCCACTGCGATGAGAGCCCCACACACCATGACAGGAAAGTAGCCCCTGACCGCCACCGCCAGAGAAAGCGTGCACACAGCAAAGAAGACCTAGTTCAGCCAAAAATAAAATTAATTTAAAAAAAAAGAATAGGAAGACTGGTAAGATTTAAAAAAAAAAACACTACAGAATCAACTCATTTTTCTGATAGCTGGTAAATAAAGCAAATAAATTAAATATTCAAGGTGCTTTTTAAAAATCATCTATACACAGGGTAACCAGATACTTTATTAGGAAATTTGTCTGTCTATGGAATTACTCCAAGAACTATAAGAGGAAATGATTGAAGAGCAACATTTGCAAACTCCTAATGAAGACAGGCAGTGGTCATGAATGGCTTCAAGCAGTCCCAAAGAAAGACAACCAGACACCTTGTAACACCATTTATGACAGTAAAATTATGCCTGCAATGCAGGAAACCTGGGTTCGATCCCTGGGTTTGGAAGATCCTCTGGAGAAGGAAATGGCAACCCACTCTAGTACTCTTGCTTGGAAAATTCCTTGGATGGAGGAGCCTGATAGGCTACAGTCCAGGGGTCGCGAAGAGTCAGACACAACGGAGCGACTTTCTTTTCCTTTCCTTTTGCCAATAAAATCAAATCTAAATCAGATCAAGCCTCTGGACATAATTATCAATATTCTGAGGAGAGAGTACACAGAGGAACATAGTTTGTGACATCTTTAAATGAGATTAGGAAAATCCAAACAATAATGACAATACATAAGTATATGTTTTTACAGCATTTTTTTTACACTTTTATAATCAGCAAAAAATAAAAACGTTTTGGAACTATAAACAGGCAGTATACAAATAAAGAAACTTAGCTTACTTGTGAAACTATTATTACCTTAACAAAAAGATTCTCTCCTTGACAAGATTATTCACCAAAAGACACCTTGGAGAATGAACTGAATTGGTGCATTTATACTTAGTCACAGCTCCTTGACTTATGATCCTACACACAGAAAAATTCAAGAATGAAGTTTTAAAGGCTACACAGTTAATGGAAGACCCAGTTGTAGTAAGTAAAAAGTGTTTTTAAATTTATATCACTGAAAATATTATACATTGAAAGAAAACTTATACATTTGCAAAGCTCTCATTTAAATTTTATCATTTCTGTTGTTGTTGAGTAAGTAAGTTGTGTCCAACTCTTTGTGACTCCATGGACTGCAACATGCCAGGCTCCTCTGTCCTTAAGTATCTCTCAGAGTTTGCTCAGATTCAAGTCCAGTGTGTCAGTGATGCTATCTAACCATCTCATCCTCTGTCATCCCTTTCTCCTTTTGCCTTCAATCTTTCCCAGCATCAGGGTCTCTTCCAATGAGTTGACTCTTCATATCAGATGGCCAAAGTACTAGAGCTTCAGTTTCAGCATCAGTCCTTCCAATGAATATCCAAGGTTAATTTCCTTTAGGATTAACTGGTTTGATCTCTTTGCAGTCCAAGGGAATCTGAAGAGTCTTTTCCAGCACCACAATTTGAAAGTATCAATTCTTCAGCCTTCAGCCCTCCGTCTAGTCAAGGCTATGGTTTTTCCTGTGGTCATGTATGGATGTGAGAGTTGGACTGTGAAGAAGGCTGAGCACAGAAGAATTGATGCTTTTGAAGTGTGGTGTTGGAGAAGACTCTTGAGAGTCCCTTGGACTGCAAGGAGATCCAACCAGTCCATTCTGAAGGAGATCAACCCTGGGATTTCTTTGGAAGGAATGATGCTAAAACTGAAGCTCCAGTACTTTGGGCACCTTAACTTACTCCTTGGAAGAAAAGTTATGACCAACCTAGATAGTATATTCAAAAGCAGAGACATTACTTTGCCGACTAAGGTCCGTCTAGTCAAGGCTATGGTTTTTCCTGTGGTCATGTATGGATGTGAGAGTTGGACTGTGAAGAAGGCTGAGCGCAGAAGAATTGATGCTTTTGAACTGTGGTGTTGGAGAAGACTCTTGAGAGTCCCTTGGACTGCAAGGAGATCCAACCAGTCCATTCTGAAGGAGATCAACCCTGGGATTTCTTTGGAAGGAATGATGCTAAAACTGAAGCTCCAGTACTTTGGGCACCTTATGCGAAGAGTTGACTCATTGGAAAAGACCCTGATGCTGGGAGGGATTGGGGGCAGGAGGAGAAAGGGACGACCGAGGATGAGATGGCTGGATGGCATCACAGACTCAATGGACGTGAGTCTGAGTGAACTCCGGGAGTTGGTGATGGACAGGGAGGCCTGGCGTACTGCAATTCATGGGGTCGCAAAGAGTCAGACACGACTGCGTGACTGAACTGAACTGAACTGATGGTCTAACTCCCACATCCATACTTGACTACTGGAAAAACCATAGCTTTGACTATACAGACCTTTGTTGGCAAAGTGATGTCTCTGCTTTCAATAAGCTGTCTAGGTTTGTCATAGCTTTCCTTCCAAGGAGCAAGCATCTTTTAATTTCATGGCTGCAGTCACCATCCGCAGTGATTTTGGAGCCAAAGATAATAAAATCTGTCACTGCTTCCACTTTTTCCCCTTCTATTTGCCATGAAGTGATGGTACTGGATGCCAGGATCTTAGTGTTGTTTTTTTTTTTTTTAATGTTGGGTTTCAAGCCAGCTTTTTCACTCACCTCTTTCACCTTCATCAAGAGGCTCTTTAGTTTCTCTTCACTCTCTGCCATTAAGGTGGTATCATCTGCACATCTGAGGGTGTTGATACACACATGCTTAAAATCAGGGCCAAATGTATCTGTGTTAGCCCAGCTTCCTGCACGTCTCTTCAGAGTGCAAGTCACCACTGTGCATCGTCAGGAGAACTCACCTTCGTCTGCACCAGGAAGCAGCACCAAAAAGCCAAGGCAACAGATCTGAGTCCTAAGGCAGGAGACCCGAAGTTGCAAGCGAGACTAAGTACATGCCACGCATGCTGACTTATGTTAGGGCCTTTTGGTTTTTATTCGATTAATTCTATTTTATTATTTAACTCTGCTTTGCATAACGAAAAAAAGATACCTTTGTAAGTCTTTGGCACCCTCTTTTGGACAACATGATTATTTCAAAACTCAACTTTGTTTCAATAAAAAGGATTTCTGAGTATGTTGAAGGCAAATTGAAATCAGATACATATTTTTATGTACTTTCGTTTTTATAATGAATAGACTTTACTTTCAGGGAGGTTTTTATGTTTGTAGAAAAATCAAGTAGATAATACAAAGTCCCTTTATGTTCCCATTCCCACACAGTGTCCCCTGTTATTAACAGTTTGCATGAGTGTGGTATATTTAAGTTAACAAAACAATATTACCACATGATTACTAACTAAAACCCATAGTTTACAAAAAAGTTGTACATTTCTATCAATTTTTATAAATTCCATATATCCATCATCATAGTATCATATAGTTTTACTGCCTTAAAAATCCCTGTGCTTATCCTTCCTCCTCTCCACCCGACCCCTGTAACCACTGATCTTTTTACTGTCTCTATAGTTTTCTGTGTCTTTGTACTTTTCCAGAATGACATATAATGGATAATAAAACATGTATCCTTTTCAGACTGCTTTCTTTCACTTAGCAATATGCACTTAAGAGTCTTCCATTTTTGGCTTT
Organism: Aepyceros melampus; assembly: GCA_006408695.1. Taxonomy (NCBI): domain Eukaryota; kingdom Metazoa; phylum Chordata; class Mammalia; order Artiodactyla; family Bovidae; genus Aepyceros; species Aepyceros melampus. The sequence continues at coordinate 58,106 of SJXQ01009807.1, read as the reverse complement.
CATAGTTCATTTCTTCTTGTCACTGAATAATATTCCATTGTATGGATGTGCCAAAGTTTATCCATTTCCTACTGATGAACATCTTGATTGCTTCCAGTTTGGGCAATTATGAATAAAACTGCCATAAACATTTCTGTGTAGGTTTTTTCGTGTGTGTTTGCAGAGTTTTCAACTCATTTTGGGTAAATGCCAAGGAGTTTGATTGCTGGATTATATGGTAAGATATGTTTAGCTTTGTAAGAAATTGCCAAATTGTCTTCCAAAGTGATTGTAACATTTTGCATTCTCACCAGCAACAAATGAGAGTTTCTGTTGTTCTGCATTCTCACCAGCTTTTCTATTGTGTTTTTTTTTTTTTTTATTTTAACCATGTATATTTAGGACAAATCCTACTTGGTTATGATGAGCAATTTTTTATTCATTATTGGATTCACTTTGCTAATATTTTGTTGAGGAATTTTGCATGTATGTTCAGAAGAGATATTGGTCCCTGGTTTTTCTTTATAATGTCATTATCTGGTCTTGAGGGTGAGTATAATGTGAGCTCCATTGGATATGTTAGAAAATGTTCCCTCTGCTTCTATTTCCTGGAAGACGGTGAAGAGAATTAATGGCATTTCTTCTTTAAATGTTTGGCAAAACTCACCAGTGAAATAATTTAGAACCACTGCTTTCATTTTTGGAATTTTATCAGTGATTCAAAATCCTTGATAGATATAGCTCTATTCAGATTATTTCTTTTTGTTTGAGTTTTGGTCCATTTTACCTGTTATCAAATTTGTGGGAATAGACTCATACATAATATTCCTTTATTATCCTTTTATTGTCCATGAGATCAGTAGTGATCAGTTCTATTCATTTTTTATTTCATGTATTCTGATGCTCTATTGTTAGGAATATGCATATTAAGGGTCACTTTCACTTTTCACTTTCCTGCATTGGAGAAGGAAATGGCAACCCACTCCAGTGTTCTTGCCTGGAGAATCCCAGGGACGGGGGAGCCTCGTAGGCTGCCATCTATGGCACAGAGTCAGACACGCCTGAAACGACTTAGCAGCAGCAGCAGCAATGACTTCTTGGAAAATTGACTCTGTTTTTTAATTATGTAATACCTCCTTTTATTCCTGATAATTTTCCTTGTTCTGAAGTCTGGTTTGCTTAAAATTAACATAGTTACTCCAGTTTTGTATTGATGGATGTTAAGATGGTATATCCCTGGAGAAAGGAATGGCAACCCACTCCAGTATTTTGCCAGGAAAATCCCATTGATAAGAGGAGCCTGGTACACTACATTCCATGGGGTCACAAAGGGTCAGACACGACTGAGTGACTGAGTACAGCGTAGCGCAGCAAGATTGTGTAACTTTCTACATCCTTTTACCGTTCATTTACCTGCATCTTTATATTTTAAGGGCTTCTTTACAGACACTAGATAGATCTGAGTCCTGTTTTTTAATCCACTTTGATAATCCCTGTAATTTAATTGTTATATGTTATATGTAAACCATTCACATTTGAAGTCAGTCATATGTGGATAGGTGGATTAAAGTCTACCATGTTTCTATTTGTTGTACTTTTTTTATTCCTTTGTTTAAACTTTCCCTTTTATTTAGTTTAAAAATATTACTTTTTTGCTAGAATCAATAGATTCAATAGAATCTTATTCAATTCAATCAAAATGATTCATAGATTTCATATTCATAGTCCTAATCCCCAGAATCTCAGAATGTGACTCTATTTGGAAATAGAGTCTTTAAAGAGGTAATTAAATTAAAATGAGGTCATTGTGGTGGTCCCTGATCCAATATGATGGGTGTCCTTTTAATAATAGGAAGTTACAGAGGGAAAGCAAGGTGAAGACACAGGGAGAAGACAGTCATATACAAGCCAAGGAGATAAGTCTTGGGAGACACCAATCCTGCAGACACTTTGATCTCAGATTTTCATCCTCCAGAATTGTGAGAAAATAAATTTCTGCCACTTAAGCCATCCAGTCTATGGTACTTTGTGTGACTGACCTAGCAAACCAATATAATCACCAATCAGCATTAAGGTTTTTTTTTAATATAAATTTATTTATTTTAATTGAAGGTTAACTACAATATTGCATTGGTTTTACCATATATCAACATGAATCCACCACAGGTATACATGTGTTCCAAAACAAGTGCTTTAAATTTGCATTCATATATCTATATTTCAGCCCAAAATTTGTATTTTGAAACCATTATTTTCTCTTTGACTACTATACAGAAGCCATTCTTGATGTATTTGATAAAGTAATGAACAGGGAAAGTTAGAAATGTAGTTATAACATAGGTTTCACATAGCTCAAACTGCTGGCTGCTTCCTGGTGACTAGATATTTTTATAATCCCCAAATAATTACAAGGTAAAAATCAAGTCCATGAGAATACCTGTGGGGCTGTGCATGGGTGAGCCTTATGGCATCTCATGTTCAAAGTCTCCCAGGGACTGAGCCAAATGCCCACACAAATGGGAAATCATGTAGGCTGGGTGATAAGACTCAGGATTCTACTGAGTATTCCTGTTAGAGCTCTTACCTGCAGTCTGAAGACTTCAATTCTCCTCCAGACTCAACTACCAATTTAGAAGAAGCCAGGCAATTCACTTCACTTTACAAGGGGTGCTCACGTGTTTTCTCATGTATGAAACAAAAGGATCAACCTGCTAGCCAATCTCTAAAGCTCTCAATGGCTCCCAAAATTTCTGAGTCATAAAAGTAGGAGATGACATCCAATAAGAAGTTCCATGGTGGTGGCCTTACAAGAAGTTTGAGTCAATCTTTCCATGGCATCCACATGACTGGACAAGTGTGTATGAAAAAACCAAAGGCAAAGCAGTCAGCCCACTGTAATGTAAGTCATGCCATTGAGGTAAGGTCAGTAAAAATGTCAACATGATAACCTCTGAAAATGTACTACTTCATAAAAGTAACAGAAGAAAAGCTGGCAAAATTTGTCAAAATCAACTTTTTCAGACCTAAAGGTGTTAACCAAAGACTTGTAATAACCCAAGGAGGATTTATTCAAGAAAAATGGCTGCATTTAGTCATGAAAACAGTAAGTTCTGTGGTGTTTTAACTTAGCTAGTACCATCCACACTGCCCATCTCAACAGTAGCCTTGGAAAGCAACAGTCTGCATTCCTATAGACAGATGGAGCAAAGCATCATGAAATACAATCCACAGAATGGGAGAAAACGTCTGCAAATCATATACCTAATAAGGATATAGCACCCAGAATACAGAAAGAACTCTTACCATTCATATGAAAAAACAAATGACCCAAATTAAAAAAATGGGGAAAGTTTCAAATAGACATTTCTATAGATAGATACTCCAATGGCAGAAAGTGAACAGGAACTAAAGCGCCTCTTGATGAGGCTGAAAGAGGTGAGTAAAAAAGCTGACTCGAAACTCAACATTAAAAAAACTAAGATCATGGCTGCCAGTCCCATCATTTCATGGCAAATAGAAGGGGAAAAGTAGAAGCGGTGACAGATTTTATTTTCTTGGGCTCCTAAATCACTGCAGACGATGACTGCAGCCATGAAATTAAGACGCTTGCTCCTTGGAAGAAAAGCTAAGACAAACCTAGATAGTGTATTAAAAAGCCTCTACTAACAAAGATCCACACAGTCAAAGCTATAGTTTTTCTAGTTGTCATGTGCGGATGTGAGAGTTGGACGATAAAGAAGACTGAGCACCCAAGAATTAATGCTTTTGATCTGTGGTGTTGGAGAAGACTCTTGAGAGTCCCTTGAACAGTAAGGAGATAAAATCAGTCAATCCTAAAGGAAATCAACCCTGAATATTCATCGGAAGGACTGATGCTGAAGTTGAAGCTCCAATACCTGGGCCACCTGATGTGAAGAGTCAACTCACTGGAAAAGACCCTCATGCAGGGAAAGATGGAGGGCAAGAGGAGAAAGTGGGTGACAGAGGATGAGATGGCTGGATGGCTTCACTGACTCAATGGACATGAGTCTGAGCAAACTCTGAGAAATAGTGGAGGATAGAGGAGACTGGCATGCTGCAGTCCATGTGGTCACAAAGAGTTGGACACAACTTAGCGGCTGGCTCAGCTGGTAAAGAATCCACCTGTAATGTGGGAGACTTGGGTTTGATCCCTGGGTTGGGAAGATCCCCTGCAGAAGGGAACAGGTACCCACTCCAGTATTCTGGCCTGGAGAATTCCATGGGACTGTATAGTCCATGGGGTCACAAAGAGTCAGACATGATTGAGCACCTTTCACTTCACTTCACTTAGCAACTGAACAACAACAACATAATAGATACATAGGTAGGATGGATAGGTAGATAGATAGGGCAAATAAGCACATGAATGCTCATCATTCATTAGAGAAATAAAAAATCAAAACTATGATGAGATACCACCTCACACACACTGAAATGGTTATAACTTTTAAAATTTGAAATAACAAATATTGACAAGCATGTGGGGAAATTGGATCTTTATGTATTGCTGATGGAAGTGAAAAACAGCACAGCTGTTGTGGGAAACAGTTTGGCTATTCCTCAAAAAAGTTACAAGAAGTTACTGTATGATAGCAATTTCACACCTAGGTGTATATACTCAAGAGAAATGAAAACAAATGTTCATAGCAGCATTATTTATAACAACCAAGAAATGGAAACAAATGGTCATCAACTTATGAAAGGACAGATAAAATGTGGTATAAGTAGCTATACAGTGAAATATGATTCAGTTAAAGGGAGTGAAGTACTGATACTTGCCGCTGAATCTTGAAAAGCTTTTGCTAACTGAAAGTAGTCAGACACAAAAGAGCACACATTGCATATCATTTTACATGAAATGTCCAGAATAAGCAAATCTATAGAGACAGAAAGTACATTAGTAGTTTCATCTTTTCCGGATTAATGAAATATTCTGGAATTAGTCCTGATAGTTGCACAATCTTATCAGTGTACTCAAAACACCTGAAATGTACACTTTAAAATGATGAATTTTATAGTATGCTAATTACATACCAACAGCAACAATGAAGCAAGACACCATTAAGCCCAATATTGCTGATTCCAAAAGGCTGGCCTTAAACATGGGGCGAACAATCTATACCAAGAACGAACAGGACACCAGCACTGTGGCTTCTCTGGGTTTGACACATATTCTCAGTCTTTTCAAAGTCCAATAGTGCTGCCAATAAGGCATTCTCATTTTAAGCTTCATAATAAGCTGGTCCATTGTTACCATTATTCCTTGCCTGACATGTGATTTTATTTTATCTCCACAACAAAGTAATTCTTGATAGATCACAGTAATTTCAATCCTGAGGATCTTTCAACTGTAGGAGTGAATTAGAAAGATATTTTTATATTGCCTATTTGAGATAACAGGTCCTAGCACCACGCTTCGGGCAAAATACATCAAAAGAATGAACTGAAGGTTAAGTTTCCTTTTAGATCACAATTTTTATAACATCACAACATTCTTGCCTAAAAGCAATCCGAATTATTCAACTGCAAGATATTCTATATTCACCTCATTCAGCCTCAGGGAAAGAACAAAGTTAGTAGCTAGAGACACTTCTGAGGTGGAGGCGCATTCATCTTCTCATTGTGCCCTCCTAAGTCACCAACGCCTGAATTCAACATCAACACACCAGAGAGAAAATGCAAGTAAAAGCTTCCTGAAAAGCTTTCTATTATACTGTATTTGCAAAAGTAATCCTCACGTGGCAAGAAGTCATAAGAAATTCAAGTCATGAAATTTAAATTCCATGTTCAACAATTATTACCATTTTATCCTACCCAAATCAGTCAATTAAATATAACTATCTCTCCAAATTAGTGTTAGATAGCACTTAATCCCAATTTTATTTTTAAAAAATTTACTTTATGTATATTCTTGTTTCTATGAAAAAAAAAAGTTCCTTGCTATGATTATGAATCTTAGAGAATTGAAAGAATTCAATTCTCTAAGATTCAAGGCTCTTTGCCTTAAACGCTGTTTATCACAGAGCAAGATTTGTATTCAGTTACAGGTGGATCCATGGGGGTCTTTCCCCACAGGGCTTTATTTACTGAACTATCCAGAGATATTCATTATGAGGTGACTTCATATGTCATTATCCACGAGCAACTTTGGTGTAACAAGTTTGTATTTAATCGGGTCTTTCTTGGTTTCAGTCTCTTTTGCACAAGATCTGACCTTTGACACACACAGAGCCCACTGGGGTTGTGCAGTACTGTGGTCCTGCTTAACAAATGCTTCTTTTGTTAATCTTTATTGAGACATAATGGACATACAAAAAATCACTCACATGTAATGTATACATCTTGATAAGTTTGAAATATACTTACACCTGTTACACCAAAGCTCTAAACATATCCAAAATTTTCCTTAGATTCTTTTGTGAGTTTCTTGTTCATTTGTTGTTGGTTTGGGAGGGATTAGAATATTTAATAGGAGATGGACTCTCTTAATATTTTAATGTACATGCACAATAATGTATTATTAACCATAGATACTCTTTAAATAAACGCTTTCTGATATTGATGATGACAGCAATGGACATGACATCAGGTAATATTACCCTCATTCATTCACTCGCATAATCAATGATTTTGTATTGATCACACAATTTGTGCCATGGCCTGTCTTGGCACTGTTGACAGGATGATAAAGAAGGAAAACACAGCCCCTGACCTCACTCAGCTTTACACTTTAGTGAGAGGAGAGAGAAAAGACACACAGCCTGAGTGGATAAGATCACTTCCAATACTTATAAGTGCTGTGGGGAAAGTACGGCTCCTGAGACAGGACGTGATAGGACAGAACAACTCACAAAGTGTGCTGAAGTGACGAGAGAGCAGTCAGCTCACGAGGCCATCCTGCCCCTGCAAAGACCACTGGAGCCCCAATACAGAGAACACTGTGGCAACATGAAATGTCCCAACAGAAGATGTCTGATGGCCAGGTGAGGAATCGGCGCGCCGATAAGAACACCCCGCTCACATCAGTTTTACACTGGGATCTGTCTTCAAAAAGTCTCCCATTAGAGAAACTTTAGTGCCATTAGTACACATGTAGCTCTGTCTTGTTTCAGCTTTCAGAAGGTGTCCACTGAAAGACTAGCCACCATTCCAATATTTTACACTGAGAAAAACCACATTTCCAATTTTATCTGGAAGACAATTCAGGAACTGTGAATCCTGAAGAATCCCACTGAACCGTTGACATACCATCCTACTGAGAAGTAAGAAGTGGGATGTAATTTTCCAATCAAAAAATTAACAAGGTCAAAATGCAATTTGGGCAGGAAAAGGTATCTGCTAATGATCAAGGTATAAATTATCAACAGTCATTCCTTTAAGACATCCGTTTTAATACTTCATATGATATTGAGATGAGCCTCTGAATTTATGTAATATTTTTCATATAGTTGATGCAATTACTTATACACAGTAATTTACAAATTCATACAAGAACGGTATCTGCAAAGGTGAAGCAGGAGGTGTGATGCTCCCTACTACACTTGGGAAACTCTTGGCTGAAGAAGCCACATCCATCTGAAGGACTAGCAGATGGGCAGACATGGAGAGATAGGGCCAACTCAAGTCCCCTCAGGCATCTTCTGCAGTGCAGTGTCAGATAACAGAGGTCAAATACTTCAGTTCATCTTTGTTCTTTGTCCTAGTGCATCTGAACTGCTATAACAATAATACCCCAGACTGAGTTACTTAAAATTTAACAGGAATTTCTTTCTCACAGTTCTAGAAACTGAAAGTCTAAGATCAAGGTGCCCTAATGATTGGGTTCAGGTGAAGGCCCTCTTCTTGGTTGCAGACTGCCAACTTCTCACTATGTCCTCAGAGTTAAGGCACCTTGTCCTTTCTCAGGTGTTGGCTTGAGAACCACCTACAAAGTTTTCTTTTCGAGAAAATTCTGATCCATCTTCACTTGTAATACCAGAACTTCTTAGAACATGATTGCTCTTTTTAATGTCTGTGCTTTGTTAATTTACAAGGGCCAAAATGAAATACATATTTTTTGAACTGGACTATAACTATTTATCTCAGTCTTAATTGAGTCCAATTCTTTTTTTTTAAATTATTCCCAGGATTTTCTTTACTTATTTTTGGCTGCACTGGGTCTTCACTGCTGAGCACAGCTTTCTCTGGTCGAGGAGAATGGGAGTTTCTCTCCAGTTGTGATGCACGGGCTTCTCACTGCAGAGGCCTCTCCTGGTGCAGAGCACAGGCTCTAGGGCACAAGGGCTTCAGTAGTTACAGCTTGCAGACTTAGCTGCCTGAGGCGTGTGGAATCCCAGACCAGGGATCAAGGGAGTATCCCATTCATTGGTGGGAGGATTCTCAACCACTGGAGTACTACAGAGGTCTGAGCCACATTTGGTGAGTGTTGGGCTCCTGCCTACACGCTGTCGTCTTTTCACGCTGCAGTTTGAGCCACCTAACCTGGAAAGCCTATGAAAGGGCATAGGACTCCCAAGTTGCACAGAATGACAGGGAACAAATAGAATAGCGTATCCCCATTAGCATTTACTTCATACGAAAAGTAAGAAAGAACTTAGACCTCTGCTGTTTGCTTGGGAGAGGAATCTTGCTCAGTTCATACACAAAATGGTCATGCTGTATGTGCAGTGTGCCAGGCTCAGAGAAATAGTGGAATCTCACCAAGATATTCACATTTTCTGAAGTGAACAAGAGAATGCCAAGACTAAAATGCCTTCGATTCCATTTAAATTAGCCTCACTATGACATAAAACAGTGATCTAATCAGACCTGACATATAATCTGCAAAAGATTCTAAGTTGTCAATTCTACTTCATCATAGCACGAGTGTCACAGTTCTGTGTATATTGTGTAATCTACATAGTATATTTGGATAAGATATACTACTATATAGGTAAAATTCATAAATAACTAGATATAAATATATTGGATGTTTACTAAACCAATATTTTATTACAAAGGCTGTACAAAAGAGTTTGGAGACTCTAGTCTAAAACACCATTTTAATCATATCAATCACGTAATTGAAAGTCATTTAATCTCCACTAGCTAAAAGCTATAGTCCAAATTCTTATTGTAGCAAATTTGGTGCTTCACAAAGTTGCCCCAACTCCCTTTTTAAAAATTGTTATTTCCTGCCACTCTTCTCATGGACTCACTCAGTAAGTACTCCCTGATCTTGTCATGATATTTTGAGTACCTCTTTCCTTCTACTTTATGTCATATTTAGAATTTTGAGGATGGACAGTTATTTGCCCCTTTCTCAAGTGGAAATTTCCTAGACATCTTTTGAATCCAGATGGATAGTCATCTACTCTGTGACGCCTCCCAGACTACCCGCCCCCCCCCACCCCCCGACCCCGGCAGTTACAAAGCATGTTGCT